>VFFE01007111.1:451521-466989 GCA_008921705.1 Burhinus oedicnemus | reverse complement strand
TTTTTTTTTTTTTTTTTTTTTTTTTTTTCATCTTTCTGTCTTTCTCACTGTAGACTCTGCCAGAGATCTCCTCCTGTGGAGGTGCTTTTACACTTCAAGTCACCTTTCAAGTTTTTGACAAACTAAAAAGATTGAGCTCTCTTTTTCACTGTAAGACACTTTCTGCAATCTTTAAATCTATCTCTTTGTGCTATCTTTCTTTTCTTTTTCTCTTTTCCTCTTTTGTTCTCACATTTGTCTCTTTTCCTTTTTCCCTAATTTTGGAAGCCACTACTTAAGAGAAAGCTACAGGTGTTTGCATTCACTAGCAGTGTTCCCAAGGCGTGTAGTAGCTTTAGAGCTAGAACTTTTTACGCCCTATTCAAATCTACAAGTTAGATGTTCTTCCTGCAGTCTTGCCTTCATGGGCCAACCCAGCAAGCATTTGGGGAACATGGTCACCAAACTAACTTTGCAAAAATGCCTTCCAGAGGAGGTGGAACTGGTTAGTGATTGAAGTATCCTTCCAGAACGGAGGAGACCTTCTGTCAGCTTTCACACCAGCCTGAGGATGCTGGTATCTGTACCAGGAATTTCAGCTTGTGAGCAATGGCTGTGGCTGCACTAGATATCTGTGTTCCTGTAAGTTAAGTGGTGTGCTGATTAGCATTAGCACCAAAGTACTTTTCCATCCAATCTTAGGCACACGCAAAGATGTGGCACGGGGAGGGCTTTGGCTAAGCAGTATACTGAAAGACTTCCAGGAATTTTTACTCTGTTCATGCTTGCATGCTTACGCTTGTCCTTCATCTCTTATGAGAACTCTCTTGCTCTGGTTCAAAGATTTAATTGTTTCACTACACTCAGGTACCAAGAGGCTGGAATGCATGAACCCTAATCAGCTCGGTCGACGAAAGATTGTTGAAGGAATTCAGTATCCTTTTAGTGTTACAAGCTATGGGAAGAATTTATACTACACAGACTGGAGAAGGTATGTTACCTGCTAAAGAAATTATGGAGTGCTTTAGCCTGTTCTTCTCCCTGGTAGAAACTGAAGTACATACTGCATTTCTTATGTCTGACCTCTCACATATTCCTGTTTTTTTGCTCTCCTGGCAATAGCTGATGGAGGGCAGAGTGGATCTGTAGAGCTGACCTATTGATGTTGCCAGTTAACTGAGTTTTCATTTTCAGCATAGTGATTTGTCCTCTAAGAAAATGCTTTTAACACTGAACATTTCTGGGAAAGGAGTGGGAAATAACATGGTTCCCTTACGGCTGCACTTGCTGCGTTGTAGAGGGCAGAAATTAGTCACTCGTGGCTTTCTATGCCCTATATTATCCGAATGTTCAACCAGAAATAAGAAAAGAAAATTATTGTCTTGATGACACTTTCTTTGTGGCAAAAGATCTAAAACACTGACATATGATCAAGCCTTTAGGGTTTACTATATTTTCCAGAAAACAATCCAGTCCGTACATTTTTAAATATTTAATTTTTCCTTGACACAAATGGTTACGTGGGCTCTATCTGCAAACACTTACACAAATGGCTCCATCAATTGCAGCAGGAAAAGCTATTAATGTGTGTAAAGATTTCCAAGATAGCTGGGAAATGCTACTCTAGAATAGGCTTGTATAAATGGGAAACAGTCTGTTACAGGTCTGTCAGTTGACTGCCCTTTTATTCTTAGGAAGAAAAGATTGCTTATGACTAGCTGTATTCCTTCAGGCTCCACCTGAAATACAACATCGTCCATAATCATTATGTATAATAGCTGCAATGTCAGCTATACCACAGAAAATGTCAGAGGGGTAGAATACGGAGAATGTGTCGAAGCTACTAACAGATGCATGCCTGGAGAGGGACATTGCCCTGTGTTGGACGTACTTTCAAAATTTCTTAGCTGCCTAGAATGAAGCTTATGACATTTTTGAGTTGTCAAGGAAAGATGAGGTCTTGCAGGATTTTGCTTCTGGCATCGCTTCCTAATTGGGGGAGGGGAAGGCAACAGCTTCAGATTTCTTCCCTTTATTTTTTTATTTTGTTTGTTTGGTTGGTTGGTTTTCCCCTGTACTTCCACCTTCATCTCACTTCTGTATATTCTCTTCTGCATGTGGCAGGGATGCTGTTGTAGCAGTGGATCGCACAATTTCGATAGAAAAGGATAACTTCCAGCCTCACAAGCGTTCCCGTCTCTATGGAATCACTACAGCCTTTGCTCAGTGCCCAGGAGGTAATCCAGATGATTCTCAAGTTTTTACAGCTGTGCAACACTTTAGTGTGTAAATAAACTTAGTAGCATCCCATTGACAGTATTCCAACTGATCTAGGTAGTTAGTGAAGGACTGGTTAGTGCTTAGATTTCCATTTACTAAGAAATTAAAAGCCACCTAAATTTTTTTCATAAAAGCAGCTGTTGTGGTTGCTATATGAAACTAGAATAGGGAGGGAAAAAGGGGTCTGTTCTACCCTTTATGAAAGGAGAAGTGTATGATCAAGATGAGGATCTGACATGGCAAAAGCTGCTATGTTGTCATCTTCTAAAATGACTGCTGTATTCATGGATAGGGTCTTATTTACTTATTTTTAAATTTAAACTACAATATTTACTTATTTTACATTTAAACTACAGAAATATGGTCTTCCAGATGTCCTTAATGAGATCCAGTGTTTTTTAAAAAGGGAATGTTCAGAAAACAGCAGGTGGTAGAGTGGCTTGTCTGGTCTTTCTGCTCTGTTGAATGTTAAGTTTTTCAGATACTTTCTTGAAAAGCCCCTTGTGATGCTTAGAAGAGAGGAAGTTGATAGCTTTGAAATAACAATTTGTGCTTTGGGAAGCAATATCACTGTTCAGTTATGTTGATCTTAGCAAACCACAGGAGAAGACCTCACTTTTTTATTATTACAATGTGGCTGGAGTTATACAAGTTGTGGTGTTTTCACTTTAGGCCTAAAAATACCTTAAGATAGTTACTCTTCAAATTATTCAATATATATAGTAAAAAACATAATTTAATTTAATTGAAAGCTTGATTTAGAGCTTAAAAATGCCTGTATATGTCATAATTAAGAAATCAGTTATGTTGTTAATTACTAGTTAATTCACAGTTCCATTTTGGTAGACAGCGTAAAACAAAACAGCATTGTGTACTCTGAGTAAGTTCTTATGTTTATAATATTCAGAACCCTGGTATCATTTCTTTCTCATCATGTGTCTATTTCAAGTGTTTTTCGTTTTCTGGGACCAATGCCTTTCCCCTCAGATCCACTGCTTCTGTCATTGTATTGTCTTTCATTTTACCCTTCAACTTTAATGCGCTCCTCCCCACCCACCCAATTTTTTTGTTTTCATGGGTCATTCCTCCATGTTTTTGTAAAGGGTAGTATGCAAGGATGATGTTCTGTAGCATTTTGGATTTTGTCCCCAAATGTTGCACTTTCTGTGTTTCCTCACTTACTGTCTCTTCTTTCTAATGTCTGTGACCACTTGGCCAATTTATGAAGGGCATTTCAGGAACAGCCCAGCCTTTTCATGTTGCCTCTGTCTGCCTTGATATCTTGATCTTTCTTTGAGGTGAATATCAGAAGCTGACAGAAGGGATATGATGACTCTCATCTCCTCAAAGCATAGTTTTGTTTCACTCTCAATGTCATTATGGCTTGTTTCTCTAGCGTAGTCATGAAATCTGCACTTCTTTTGTTTATATGTGTTTTGGATTTTATTGTGGTTTTGTTTTTGTTTTTCTTTAACATTTTACATCTCTGTTCTTTTCCAGGACATAACTACTGTACAGTGAATAATGGCGGTTGTACTCACCTCTGCTTGGCTACTCCAGGAGGCCGTTCTTGCCGCTGCCCTGACAACACAGTTGGAGTGGATTGTATAGAAAGAAACTGAGCATTAAAATAAGCTTTAGGGCAGCAGACTCCTTTTGGAAATGTGCTGTAAACAATTCATTCCTATCAACACAATCAGGCCCTAAAGATAAGTGCTCTACCCTGCTAACAGCAAGCCACAATGCGCATATGCAGATGCACACACACGCGCACACACACAGGCAATGACAGTTTTGTAGCAGTTAGGCAAGACAGAGCTGCCCATGTTGGGTCCAACTGCATCTTGTTCCTTGTAATATTACCTCCTTGCTTTTAAAGGTAAATGTGGAGGCTTCAGTTGCACCTGTGCTGGGCTAGGAGGAAGTGTCTCTTGGCAAAATTAAAGTAACAAATACCGAACAGAGTAAAGAGGATGGCATGACTCAGATCCTGAGACTGGGTTCTACCTTGGAGCATGCAGCAGTTACCTGCATAGCGGCGTGCTTAGCCCATCATATATGCAGCTAGGCCATACCTCTAACTGAGAAGCAACCAGAGGGTCCCAAGGATGAATAGATGTGGGGGGAACACCCAGTAATATAATGGATTTAATGCCTAACTATATTCCTTCCCACTACCGATCCTTCCACTTCCAAAACTTGAATCTTAACTTTTGACTCTTGCATTACAGAAATACTTTATCCATGTGCTGTGAGGGTAGTTCTCACCCTGGCTTATGCAATCCTTTCCCACAGCATGTGATTCTTTATAGGTAATCAGCACTGCTTAGTGCTTATGTATTTGAAGTTTTTGTTAGATTTTGAGATTTATTTTTCTTCTGTCTGAGGTGGATTTCTGAGTAGTTTCCTAAAATCCACTAAACAAACTTTAGATATAGATCTTAACTGCTGATAGTTCATCAAAGAATGGATATTGATTTGGAGGTATTTGGTTTTAAAGAGACACACGGTCACATCTGTTTCCTGAGAGCTTTTAAAATAATATTTCTATGTTTGATTCTGTAAGCCTGAAAGTGGTCTTTGAATCCTATCCTAGCCATCTTTCTTCTTTAGCAAACCATGCCATGCCTTTTCTTGGACCATGAGAAACCATGGCAGTTGAAAATCTGATTTCCAGAAAGGTCACCTGTGTCTTGGTGTTTAAAAGAAACGAGATGATGATGCCCTATTTGTGTGCCAGTGTTCAGTGACAGCAAAAAGGTGTGCTGAAAATCGAAGCACTAAGTTTGGAGTGGGGAGAGAAAATCAAAATGCATATTCTTATGTCAAATTAGCAGTACGAATCTAGGAGTGAAGTTTGGGTTCCACACCGTGTGTTGGGAAGGAAGCTTACCTGCAAGCCAACCTGCAGCAGCGGAACAGAACGGGGCTTGTGAGCATTCTGCCAGAACACATTTCACAATGTCAGGATCAGAGCAGCAAGCTAACATCCCCATTTCCTCACTCCCTCTTCAGACACTACAGTAACAGTTTTAAACAGAGCCAATTCTGAGTCTTAACTGTGTGACATCTTCATCTTTAATTGTATATTTATCATAAAATAACAAATCGTATAAACATTTTAAAGATTTTTTTAAATAACTTTTTATAACTTTTGATTCATTTTATTCATATACTTAATCAGGTATGTCTTACTGTAAATATCAAAAATGTGTTGAAATGAAGGTGCTTGATAACTCTTTCTCCAGAATTATTCACTTATCTGGTGAAATATTAAAGTTTACACTCTGTACAGGTATCTACAGTACAGTCAATAAAATGTTTTGGTTTTTATTTTCTATAAGAAAAAGCCATGCCTCCAGAAGGAAGTGATATATGGTGTCTCAAATCTCTTTTCCTCTTGAGTTCTGGGTTTTCACTAATCATATGTAGTGATGATATTTCTCTTCTAAGATGCAACACTGTAGGGGAAAAACTGCTGTTGAGGCTTTTGTGTTTTGAAAGCAATAGGATACTTTTATTCAAAACAGATACGTGAGAGCGCTTCAAGAACATACGGCTTCCTCTGTTTTGACACAGACTTTTTACTGGTTGTGAACTCTTGTTTGACATTGTCAAGTAAGCATAATTCACTTATACCATACTTCAGACTTCTATGTTAGTGGACATAAAGGGCAAGAACTAGATTACATGGGGGACAGAATTTAGGGCAAGGAGAAAAATTATATTACTATGGACTGAGTTTTTAGACTGAGTGACTCTCTGTTAACTCTGGTATCACATCTGACAGTAGCTAGCACTAGATTAGGGGAAGCTTTAGCAGATCTGTGCCAGCAGCATAGATGTGGCAGTTTGCACAATTTCAAAGCAACTTTCAGCATTCCAGTCCCTAAAAATGAGGACAATGAGCTCAAACATCAGGTTTTGTTTCTCAGCAAATACTTGTTGCTAGCTTCAGCTGTTGTAGCTCTGTGTCAGAGTGCAGCAAGGGCAAAGCTGTTGCCTTGGGGAAAGGAGGCCAGCAGAAGCAGTGGCTTCACCAGCAAGGGACCAGTCCCACCGTACCCTGAGTGAGGCAGACAGTGCCGATAGTGACAGGGTAGGTGTCGTGGCACACCTTAGGCAAGGACCAGGGTGAGAGCCTCAGCTTTAAAGCAGCCTTGGAGGGAAGGAGGGTTCCTCTCACTGAGGCCTCCCAACAGAGCTGTTTGAGGATGAAGTTCCTTCAAGTTTTTTTTCATACCTTCTGTTAACCGGCAGGCCTTGAACAGGCAGCCAGCTAAGCTGCTAGTGGTTGGAATGTGCTCCAGGTCCTGCACTCTGGAGTTCTTTATTCCTATACATGTTTGCTTTCACATTGCATCTTGCTAAATCTTTGGCTTCTAAAATGATCTGTGGTGTTGAGTTCCTTATTTTAATCACAGTCTGGGCAGGAATCTCATCCTTTGAGATTTGGCATTAGCCATTCCAGGATATCTGTCCTGTGCCTATCGTATTTTTTCAGTTAAGTGTTCACACGTATTTTGAATGATAAAAATGTGAATTTTCTGTTTCCCTCTTCTAACCCTGGAGAGTCAATGGCATCTTTTTGTAACACATGGCTTTTTCATGCTGATCTAGGTCTGATTCATCTACCCAATCCTTTTCCTCACTGTTGCTTATTAGTGTCTGGCTGGTTTAGTTTTGCTCAGGAGCAAGTATATTTCAGATATGTTTTTACATTGTGTTTTGGGTGAAAAAGTTAATGGAAAATAGGATGTGTTTTATTTCATTATTAATATTTTTTATTATTATTATAATAGGCTAGGACTGGTAATCATGTCAGTCTCTGGTTGAAGAAGAGAGTCACCTTTTTTTGCTACAAGAAACAGTAGATTCCCAGGTTTTCCAGGAAAGAAGAACAATTGCTTCAATGGTTACCCAAAAGACAAAATACTACTTAGATTTATTCCAGAGGTAATTTAAATGTTTTCTTAAATGCTTCCATTCAGATCTTCCAGCACACACAAAAATATTTAATGGTAAGACCGTTACTGATGTTTATAAATGATGTAATAAGCTGCAAAAAAGTGAAATCTACTGAAAGTAGTACTGACTTCCTGATGACTTAATGGGGTAGTTCAGCTACCTTTCAATCTGAAGGGTGTTTGAAACCCCCGACTTTACTCACTTTTTAAACTGTAAAGAACTCTCTCCTCATAGTGAAAATCCAGCGTGACTTTCTGAAACCCAGCATCCTGTCCAGCGTTGTTCCAAGTTGGCAACTGCTTACTCTGCAGTTCTCCAATTGCACAGTTTTGTCACAACATATTAGATTTTTAACTTGCAGGCATATAATTAAGAATGACAGATCATTACTAAAGGATAATGGCTCCTCAATGGCAATGTCACAATGCATCAGTTTAACATATGGTTAAATGCAAACTATTTTTTGTGTAGTATTTCATAGTGTATTGCTTGGAGATCTTGCTAAAAAAAAAAAAAGGCAGGATGTGAAACACGTATGGCTGTAGAGAATACAGTTGTGAGAAGCCCCCTGCTTGGCCTGTCTGTAAGAACTAAATGTTACCTCCAGAACCTGAGTCTCCAGCTGGGAATCTGGCAGCAGTTTGTTCATTAAGTGATTGAATCACTTCCTTTGTTTAAATTCTACTTCACTTGACATCTGTCCTTTATCTTATAAATAAGTTTAGGACAGCATGTCAATAAAATAGGTGAAAGGTCAGTACCTTGCATCCTACAAATGCACATATTGATGACTCTAGCTTTGCTTGACTAACAAAAGGCCCAGCGGCCAGTGGAATGCAGTGAGTGGGCTTCCCTGCTGCTTTGT
Organism: Burhinus oedicnemus; assembly: GCA_008921705.1. Classification (NCBI taxonomy): domain Eukaryota; kingdom Metazoa; phylum Chordata; class Aves; order Charadriiformes; family Burhinidae; genus Burhinus; species Burhinus oedicnemus. Next base: position 458,897 of record VFFE01007111.1, on the reverse strand, counting down.
GGCAAAGCAGATGGGGCTGGAGTAACTTAATGCTCTGCTTTTTTTTCCAGAAAGATTCTGGAGTTTATGAATGGAGACAGACTGTGATTCCCACAAGTAACCAGGATGGTGTATTTCAGCCTTTGGCTTCTTTGTTTTAAGTATTCACCAGAGTCCATTCATTTTGCGGTGGTTGCTCACTCTGGGCAGGCAGTGTTTCCTACCCAATGGGGTGTCCAGAACACACAGGAAGCACACAGAGGAGCTGCGTAATGTAGGGCCTCCAACATGAGGAAAATGGAGTGCTGTACAGATATTGGTAGGGCATGCCAAGTGGCGGCTGTAGATCTGACCCAGTAACTTGCACAGCAGCATTGGGGATGACAGTGGAAATCTTCCCAGGAGCCTAGCGTAGGGTTATGGAAAAAGGGGAATTGTGGTGGAAGGCAACTTAAGAGGAAGAAGATGGCAGTGGACGCGGATGTGTGTGAAGTCTGGGAGGTGGTGAGAGCAATTAGCATGATGGTTGTTGTACTGTACTTTTGTGGTCTTCGGTTAGTTCAGTATTACGCTGCTGGGTATCAGATGAGGGAGACTAAAATGCAGAGTTGCTGAGTTATAGTGGATTTTGGAAACCTGTCCAGTCTCTTCCTTTCCCACTAGCACCAGAATATCTGACCGACCACAGCACTCTCTGCAGCCATTGTGGGATAAACTGAGGGATCCCAGATCCAATTCTGTTTGAGGACAAAACCCAAGAGCACGAGGTTTTGTTCTTCCCACCCCTCTTCCCTGCTTTATGCAGATAAGAAACCTAAGCAGATAAGCCGGAAGAGAGTCATAGTACATTCCAGCCAGCTTCCTAGCAGAGGGAGGGCATGGTGCTGAGCATGACTTCCCTCATTTCTGAGATGGCCCCCGACACCCTGGTGTGCCACTGCTGGCATTTCATGGTGCAGCTCCTCTCCCAAGTTGGTACTCTCCAGACAGTTTCTAATCCCCACCTGCACCAGCTCTTCTAGGATTAGAGCACAGAATTACAGAATCACAGGGGTTGGAAGGAACCTCTGGAGATCATCTAGTCCAACCCCCCTGCCAGAGCAGGGACACCTACAGCAGGTTACACAGGATGGCATCCAGATGGGTTTTGAATGTCTCCAGAGCTGGAGACTCCACCACCTCTCTGGGCAGCCTGTTCCAGTGCTCTGCCACCCTCAAAGGGAAGAAGTTCCTCCTCATGTCTAGATGGAACTTCCTACGGTCAAGTTTGTGCCCACTACCTCTTGTCCTATCACTGGGCACCACTGAAAAAAGACTGGTGCCATCCTCCTGGCACCTTCCCTTTATAGGCGTTGATGAGATCCCCTCTGAGTCTTCTCTTCTCCAGACTAAAAAGTCCCAAGTCCCTCAGCCTTTCCTCATAAGAAAGATGTTCCAGCCCCCTAATCACCTTTGTAGCCCTCTGCTGTACCCTCTCCAGCAGTTCCCTGTCCTTCTTGAACCGGGGAGCCCAGAACTGGACACAGTACTCCAGATGTGGCCTCACAAGGACAGAGTGAAAGGGGAGGACAACCTCCTGCGACCTGCTTGCCACACTCTTCTTGATGCACCCCAGGATGCCATTGGCCTTCTTGGCCACAAGGGCACATTGCTGGCACATGGTCATCCTGTTGTCCACTAGGACTCCCAGGTCCCTTTCCACAGCGCTGCTTTCCAGCAGGTCAGCCCCTAACCTGTACTGGTGCATGGGGTTATTCCTCCCCAGATGCAGTACCTTACACTTGCCCTTGTTGAACTTCATGAGGTTTCTCTCTGCTCAACTCTCCAGCCTGTCCAGGTCATGCTTGCTATGACTTGCCGTGCACATTAACTGTACACCAAGTGTGTCACAGAGGTCTTTTTAATAATAAACTGCAACAAAGCACTAGTCTGCTAACAAGCTGCTAAACCTATCCAGCAGCTTGAATCCAAAAGTCCCTGATGACACATTTGTAAGCATGAGGGTTTTTTTCCCCTGCGTTGTATTACAGGCTGTCTTATTGGTTATTAACCTTTGAGCAGATGTATCTTGTGTATTTTTAAGTGATTGCACTGTAATTAATCATTTATCTCAGCGGCCTGTTGTCCTTTCGAACATATACATATGGGGAAATGTCAAACCACACAGCTAACTTCATTCTCTTCCAGACAGAAGATCCTGCTAGCTCTTGGCTCCCAAGTGACAGTGCAGCCATGACACTGATTTCTCCAAAACAGTAAAAGACTGATGTGCGGTAATCAGTTTCTTTGCTTATATGCCTTGTAGCTCAACTGTCATGCTGACATGCCACGCCAACATTTGTAGCTGACCTTAATCTGCAGAACCAATAGGTTTTGCTTTACAGTTTTTTCAACCTAAACTCTGGCATGTCTGCTAGATCCTGTACTGTGTTACACCCAACTAATAAGGCAGAGCATGAAGTCTGATATCATGGCTCCTGTATCAATTAAATAAAATGTATTTGGTCCTGGGCCAAAAAAATTTGGCATATCTTCTCCAGATAGACGTGTCTGTGCTCTGTCACAGTAGGAGCAACTTTCAGCAATGACAGATGGCTGTGGTCTTCATGTGCTTTACCCTAGCTGTCTGTGACTCTATCTGGTAGATTTTACTGACTAATTTTATGAACTTGAGAATCTGGACTTCACCAGTAAAGATGTTTTTAATGTTAGCCACTGATTAAGACAGAGAGGAGGAAATTGTTTCTCTCAGGGGAGGTGCTGCTACAGATTTATGTGCTCCCTGTGAAAGCTCAGTCCTCACTGGGTGTTCCCTGGAAACCAAATTTTTCAAGTACGAGTTGGCAGTACTCATATTCGTCTGATCATTTCTTAGTTTGTCTGCTAGATTGGCTGCCTGTGAGAAATGACATTAGGGTCTGAAAACCTCTGTAAATTATATGTTTGTTCTGATGCAGTATTTATTACTGCATAAGTATGGAATAAGAAAATTTAGCTTCCTTTTTGTTGTGTGCTGTGCTTGTGCTCTGACAAATTCATGTTCCTGCAATTATGCAATTTTAATTTTTTTAATTTTCAGCTTGATTTTTTACTTGAATGAAGAATCACAAAGGGAGGATGAGCATGTTATATAAAAAACTCCTTAAGACATTGTTCTAATGAGCAACAAATGTACAGCAGTTAAGGAACACACAATAAGAGTTTGTTCACAAATTTTTAAAAAGAATAATGTTTCCTCCTAAGTCTCAGCTCTTATACATGACCCCCAATAATCTTGACTCCAAAAGGCAAATTAAAAGACCAACACACATGATATTATTTTTTCCCAAATTTATTTTAACTATATGCCTTCTTAGAAAATTCATACAGAAATTTAGATTGGAAGGAACTTCTGGAGTGTGTCAAGTCCAATGCCCTGCTCAAAACTGGGACAGCTTCCATGCAAAAGCAGATTGGTCAGGACCTCATCCAGTCAATTTCTGAAGTCTCCAAAGATTGAGATGCTACAGCCTCCTTGGACAACATCGCAGTACTGAACAACTTTAGTGTTGAAGTCCTCAAGTCCAATGGGAATTTCCTTTGATGCAATTAGTGACCATTGCTTCTTGAAATTTCCTTGGGCACCTATGCGAAGGGTTTGGCTCTAGGTCCTTTCTCCAGGTAGCAGAAGAGAGCAGTTGCTTCATCCTTTCCTCAAATGCCATGTGCTTTCTAACCATCTTAGTGGTCTTCAGTGGACCTTCTCCACTTTGTGAATATCTCTTTGGGCCCTGTCACAATGCAGCTGAAAGGCTTTTGGTTACAGAAGGGCAGGAAAACTTGGAGGGAGCTTCACTGGGAAGGGTGGTGTGAGACCGGCAAAGAAATTTCTCATCTAAAATTCTGCTGGGGCCTAGGTATTGGGCGGGGTCAAGCAATAGAGCTGGGTATGCACCAGCTGAAATTTGGATCTTGCAGTGACTGAGCGTGCAGAAGGGGGTGTGAGGGTTTCAATGCCACATCTATGATGACTAAGACCCATTCTGGGTCTGCTCCTCATTCCTTTCATGCGATTCATTCAGCAATGATAGCTACTGGTGTCCTTCAGTGTCAAGGGATGCTCTGTGCTAAATTACTGTCTGCATATAAATATTTGGCATTAAGTGATATCAGCAGCTTCAAACTCACTAGTGGGATGTGAAAATTTCCAGACTTTAGGTGGTTAAAAGCACAAGTATTAACATAGGCATCAGGTCAGCAGCTCTGCTACCTATCAGGCTGTAGTCTTAAACCATGATGTTTGGCAACACAGCCCTCAGAATTTTCTGCAAAGATACATGGGCTGTAAATAAGGGGGTGGGGGGACGTAAGCATTTTCTCAAAAGATCAGTAGGGCAAGAAGGACCTGTATCTAACTGATTTATATTATGTTGAAGTAAAGTCAGGATTGATGCTGTCACAGGAAAGGGAGCCTTGTGAAACACATTTAAATCAGAGATTGTGTCGCTTCAATTACTAACAAGGCAGAATACAAACTAAATGATTCTAATGTAGCAATCTGAAATATAATAATGGGTTTGGAGAACGTGGAACTAGTCATGTGTCACAGAAGGCTGTTGGAGATGAGATCTCTTATTTTCTCTGTCTGTATTTCAGATTCTGCATTTGTTCCACTCTGAGTTGCAATTAGTCTCATGAGTTCATGAGATGTTTAAAAGACAGTCAGTCCAGTCACAAGATATCAAAACATTCAGCAGCAAAATACAACTGAGTGCAATGTGCCTTCAGGCAAGTCACAGAATTTAATCCTTGATGTCAAGGTACATCATCAAGTTGCATAACACAAACAATGTTTTAAACATTAAGTACTGTAATAGTGTCATTAGTTAAATAGCCACCTAACTACACAGTTTATCATCCTTCAGTTAGCTATAGTGTTGTATATGGATCTGGTATAATTTTCTTAAGACAAAATTGCCCAATATCACTTAAGTTGTAGTGGTTTCTGATTCAGTGTTTCAGGTGGCTAGGTAAATTACTAATTCCAAAGAGAAAGGCTTCAAGTACAGTTTCCTTAGGTGCTTGTCCATTTTCATGGTTTGAGAGGCTTCCCAGAGTTGTACAAGAGAACAATCTTTTGTTCTTTGTATCTTGGATTGGTGTGCTGCCTAGAGCTCCAAGATGCATCCAGCTGCAGCTGCCTCAAATGGAAAATACATTGGGCATTAGAGAAGATTTACTGGGGGTTTTTTTAGGCTGCTTGTAATTGTCTGGATCCCACAGCCCCAGTAATTTGCTGTGCAGTCCCCTTACAGCAACTCAAATGTCTGTAATTCTAGTGTTTTATAGGAGAAGAGAAAAAAAAAAAAAAAAGAAGTAAAATTAAGGTAATTCTGTAGAAAATGTGAGTTACTTTGAATTAATCTGATTGTCAGGCAGCTGTTGAATGGTTTAGAGTACTCTAGCAGTTACAAGCCCCAGGTCTGTAGGAGAACGGTACCATGTAACCTGACTGACATCAGTGAAGTCTACTTGTGGTGGGTGCACTGATTTGTAATGCTCTTACTGAAGAAGAGTCTAATTTGTGCTTGTACATGCAGGTATCACCCTGAGGAAAAGCTGAAAGCTTTTTACAGCTAAACAGCCCTGAAGTCATGGGTTTCATCACTGACTTGGCTTCTTTCACAAACAGCGTAGGTAGCTTTAAACACCTCTTGTTATCTATCGCTAGAGCTGATCAAAAGGTCTCAAACAAATTCCTTTTTTTATTCAGTTTTAAATCACTCCATTGCCCATTGTGACACTGGTAAGTAAGAGGGTTTTGTTGTTTTTCCACCACGAAACCGTGCTTTCAGAGACTAGCCATACAAACAGTAAAACTGACTTCAAGTCACATTTTCTAGTCATTTTACAGCAAATTTCTGCACAGATATGCTTTAATGCTCCTTTTCTATTGCTCCTTCCTCTTTTGCCTTGCAGGCATTGTTTTTACTTTTGCTAAATGAAGACTTTGAAATGTATTAATTCAGCAAGTAAAGAGTTAATGTGCCCTGGTTTTCTTGCTAGTGAATGACTGAGGCCCCCTGGTGCCTTATGTGTTAGCAGAGCTGGGAACAGAGTGAAGCACTGCAGTAACCGAGTTTTCCGTTTGTCCTTGCGTTTAATTATACGGGTAAAAGAGGAGCAAAGGCAAAGGAGAAAATGCTCTTCTCCAGTATACATTCATGTCTGCATTCCACATTTCTGCGGTGCTCTCGCACCCTTTCTTTTTATTGCAGTTTTCCTCGCAACAGTATGGCTCTAAAAGTAGCTCTCAAATGAGAGGTAAAAGACCACATACCAAGCTCCACAACACACAGGAAAGATTTCATGTTTTTCACACAGGCTTTTATAATCTTTGTTGCTTGCTCGATTGGACAGTAGTGGTGGTGTTTGCTCGCTGGACTCCCCTTTGCATTTCTCCTTTCCGTTTCCCCTTACTTTTAGAAGGGATATTTTGCATTACTTCAACCCTGGCTCACATTGCCTTGATTGCAGTTAGGTGGTCTGTAGTTCTTGCTTTTATTTATGCAAGAATCCACATGAAAGACTTCATCGTTCCCTGTTTAAAAGACCATACGGAGATCAAAAGTAAGACTTGAAAAGCCAAATCTCCCTGGAAAATAGCTTACCCAAAATATCAGCGAAAGCCGTAAGAGGAACCATTCAGCAATTCTGAATGTTGTTTTTGGATTAACGCAGGTGTGGTTACAGCTCATGTAACTGGACACCATCTAGTGGCAGAAGGTCAAAACCAATCAGATTACAATCGTGTTGATCTGTTCTTTGGCATTTATTCAAATGCTTATGGTGGGCAATATATTGCATCTTCTTGCTGAAGATCTTTCTGTGATCACAGAGCAAAAATTTTTTTGTTGTAGTGATTCACAAACTCAGGAAATTAAAAGTCAGCTTCTTGTCAAATCATCCACTAATTGTTTGCAACCATCACCAGTGTATTTATCATTTGAAATTATTTTCCAACGAGTATGATCCATCAGTATGTTGTTTAGGAGTAGTCTGATGTGTAATGCATTTGAAACCAGTTAATTCCTAGGTGTGCATGGGGTTTTTTCTGGGTTCTGAGTTGGGGTTTAGGGTTTTTTTCTGCTCTGATTTAAAAGTATGAACTACTTAACTGCAGTGCTTAAGAACAACTTTGCAAGGAAAGTACTGCTTAGTATTTGCAACGTGTTTTGTGTAGTATTTGCTTAAAACTTCATGCATTTAGCTGTTCAGAGGTTGTTGAAGAGTACAGTGTCTAAAAAATGCAAAGGACAATTCAGTGTTTGGTTTGAATGTCATTTATAGAAACAAACGTTTGTTAAGGGTTTAGTGCTATTTGCCCATTTTTTTCTAAATAAGGTTTGGGGTTTTTT
>VFFE01007111.1:389104-451501 GCA_008921705.1 Burhinus oedicnemus | reverse complement strand
TTTTGTTTTAGGTTATAAAAGTTTTTGGTTTTTTTTTTTTTTTTTTTTTTTTTTTTTACTTCTACTTGCTTGTATGCTGCAAACAGGATGTTGAGTAACTCATTTTGTGTTGGCTAGCACAGCATGATGGATGAGTTGTGGAGGCTTTCAGCTGATAGTATGGATTCCTTGTGTTGCTCTTTTCTTAGCAGAATAAAGCCAAATTTAAAAATGAAGAAAAAATCTCAACCTTAATTATACAGAGTTTTTATAGATTACTAGTAGGTACTAAAACTGAGAACAGTACTAGGTACTTTCTTCTCCTGAAGTCTGCAAGGCCTGTCAGTCAGGAATGAATATTTATCAAAAGAAGGTAAAACTGAAGAAAACTAAATTTGAAATTCATCCACTTCTTCTCTAAAATGCATGTTTCAAGCATGGGAAGCTGATACAGAGTTTACGTCTTGCTCACTGGAGCTGTCTCCCAACACAAATAGATGTCACCTGTTAGCAACGTATTTCAATTCCTTTACTTCATTTTATGACAATCATTCACTCTTCATTAGCTAAGTGAAAGACAGGGTCACTGTTTGGAAGCCCAAAGGTCTTAAATTGGCATCTAATATCAGAGCTGCTGAGAATAAAAAAAGATCTGTCCCAAAGAACAGACCAGCTGTTAATTTACAGCATCCAAATAGGAAAGCAGAGTTTAGGAACTGTGAACTCCAGTCCAAACTCCAAGTTTGGAGAGGGGCTGAAATTCAAAACTTCACAGCTGGGTCTCATTCTCTTTTATGCGAAGACCTTTATATACTTTACCAGAGCTTTAGGCTATGCGCAGAAAACTTGAGACATGAACTTCTGTCTTGAAGTAAATGTGTTAAAACAGGCAGGTTGTACACATAAAAGCAAAAGAATCGAGAGATCTTGCGCCAAAAGTCATCTATGAGAAAACCCAGTAGATGTAGTCCTACTTTATCCAGCGTCTCTAATGAACCACATGAAAAGTTGAGATCCATGTAACTATTAGAGTCAATTTAAAACCTTTATTTGGTATATAGTTCAAGCACTTCTTTACTAAAGAACTCTTAACATATAGCTTCTACATTCCTTGATACAGGAAACACAAATGGCTTATGTTAAATCCTGCTATGAATCAGTCCTATTACCACCAGGAGAAAGTACCTGAAGCATCAAGTAGCAAAGAGCCCAATGCTGATACCATGCTCCCTTACTTCTTCCTAAGAGGCACCCATGAAAGCCCATTCTCAGCCAGTCCGTGCGGGACCAGCCAGCAGCCACTTCAACACTGCACCCAGACTTACTGCTAGCACTTGGAATTACCTTTTCTACCTTCTTCGGAAATGAGCATCAATACACCATCAGCCTTACACAGCCCCAACAGCTGCAGGTTTTCACCCACCCAGCAACCATCAGCTCTCACTCCCTGGCCAGACATCAGGGAACTTGACCCAGCCCCCTCCTCCCTTCCTAATCTCACTGGTTTTGCACAGCTCGAGCAAGTTGTCTTTGAGGCTGCCTTTGGCTGAGGAACTCGATGAACAGACTGATCTGGTACAGAAATTAGATCGCTGATGTCCTTGTTGTTTGAAAGAAGTTAGGTTAGTGGGAAGCTGTGATTTACTAGTGCAAACAGCTGGGGGGAAATGGTTTTTAAGGCACAGGTGTGAAATAGAGGTAACATACTTCAACTACCGATTAGAAACAGCTGCTGAATTTAAAAGAGTATTTGGCACCTACTGAGCAGAGGCCGTTAGAAAGGGGAAGGGTGAGAGGTCCAGTGGTTAGTGCCTCTTAAAGTGAGAGGTCAGGTGGTCACTGAGTTGGTTAAAGTTTTGTAGCATTTGCTGTAGGTTGGCATAAGGGCCTGTCTGATTTCTCTGCTTTGCTCTGGGGTCTTCTGTAGGTGCATGTTCTGCTTCAATAGTGAGCAGAATTACAAGCTGTGCATGGTAGAACTTTTACAGGCTTGAGAAGAAATAATTGGCCATTTCAGAAATATTATGTGTCTTAGTTTTTGTGTAAATCAAGTGTGGAAGAGAGTGCTGAGCATCCCATGTTCAAAGCTTGAACAGAAAGCTTTGTGTTCAAACCTTTTCTGTTGGCAGTTTTGTGACAGAAAGTTAATGTGACTTGCTTAGTTCTTTTGTTTTAAAATTGAGGTGATAATAGCTTCTCACCTTGTGGTTTTGCTGTCAGGATCAACTTCAGACCATTACTATGAGCAGGTTTACAGAATTGCCATCTGACAGAACCAGGACAGATGCAGCCTTGGTCTAATGCGGGGAGGTGGATGAGGAGGAAGGCTGCACAGGTCTGACCGCATTTGCTGCTCCACTGACAGGGACAGTAGTGGGCCACAGCTCTACTGCCTGCTCAGTAATTCTGCCTGTTCCTCACTTATACCACAGTGCAAGACCTTTACTCCTGTGCGTGATCTGTCCACTAAGACATCTTAGGTGGGGGGTAAGGCCAGAGTCATGGAGATGAAGGAGGGTCAGATGATGGAAATTTGGGGCACTTTTGCATTTTTAAGCAAGTGGAACTCTTCACAATCCTTGTCTAAAAGTAAAGATTGGAAAAATGCTTTGTTACCTTTGTTATCTTTGCTACCTATAAAAAAGGTTATCAAACTTAAGGCAATTAGAAGCTTTTTCTGATTTGATTTGATGTAAATTCCACCCTGTGTGTATATTCATGTGAGAGAAAACAAATACATCAGAAAAATGGCAGGCCCGTCCATGGAGGGTTACAGGCTGAAACAGGCTGTGTGATAGGTAGGTAAGCTCAAAGAGTGGGCTGAATCTGGGGCAAGTGAACCGAAACAGCCAGGTAAAAATTGTCTCCATAGACCTCACTCCTTACCTCTATTATTGGGTTGGATTTACCAGGGTGTGTTAGTGAAGGGCATACTTTTCAAGAGGAACTCAGTAGTGGTGGGTTTAGTGACTTGCAAGAGGAAGGTTTTTCTGGGGTAACATGGGAGGCAGTGTTAAAGTGCAGGAAGAGAAGTAGAAAATCAGCCTTTTGCTAGGGTAGAACTACACTGTGAAAGTTTTTTACGAGAAAGGACAAGAAATTGGTAACAGAGACAACAGGGAAGGGTTAAAGATAAGGATAATAAGAGGAAGAATCAAGGAGACTACCCGTGACAGTCTGGACAACCCAGAGGAAGAGGCATCTGGATCAGCAAGGAGTAGATGAATTGCCAAAGCAGGGGGTTAACAGGTTTGGATGGCAAGTTTAGCAGCACTAATTGTGGACTTGAATGGTACCATGGCTGGCTGGAAGGAGTTTGACTGGACAGAAAAAAAGGGAGGTTTCAGAATGAAGGTTGGGTGTTGTGTTCTGACCCTGTAGGACCTCATGAAAGGGCTTAACAACAATTCTCTATAACTGATGTTTTGCTTTTTGTGTGAAGGTCTGCAGACGTGGTTTTTGTAGCAGGTGAGGCTAAGCATTGTGAGATTACCTGAATGCAACTGTAAAAATCACATAAGCATCACTAAAGTTAGTGGAAGAGTCATACAAGAGGAGGAACAAAAGGCATAAAAGATAACATATGTAGTGGCCATGCAACAAAGACATAAATAATAGGTTCAATCTAGAATTTTAAGTAATTTGTTTGACATGATCCAGTATAAGTGACAGAGAAAGCTAACTGTTAATCTGTTTAGAATGCACTGTAATTAAGGTCCGTAGGCCATTTCAAATGTGCAGTGCTGTTTCTCTTCTCCCCAACTCCTGTACAACCAATCTCTGGGAATTTGAAAAGGATTCAGCCTTATAAAGGGTTCCACAAGTGGAAACCTTCCTACGCGGTGTATGCAAAAGGCAGTCTGCCAGTTTTAGAAATACTTTACATAAAGAACTGCTAAACAATAATTGTCCCATACTTCATTACAATCCACAAGTAGTGGGCTGTGATCCTTGGATGAAGGAAGAAGAAAAATTGCCAAGTTGCAAAATCAGCTGAAACAAAATGTCAAGTGCTTTTGCGAAGAATTCTCTACTTTCCTTCCAAGGAATGTTGAGGTTAGAGCTCTGTGCTATTGCGTGTTTTCACCACATATTTTAGCTGGTGGGAGAGTTAACACTTCTTCTGCACTTTCAGTTTTAAAATCTGTTAACTAGCAAACAAAAAGCAAAGGGGATGAATTTTAGTCAGAGAGGAAATATTTAAGGCCAGTACTTGCATGCCTCATCTCAGTAGCAAATATGAGTGCTCTGCAACTGTGTATTCACGCTGATAAATTAAGGGAGCAGAATCTGAACGAATGTTTTGTCCTACTGACACACTTGGTTTTTGTGGGATGTTCTTCATTTCTGTATTTTGGGGGGGCATTTTCACGCATCCCCTATTCTTTGGTTTCTCAGGGCCTGCATAGCATCAGAGTAAGGCATAGCATTTTCAAATCTTCAAAAATTTGTAATGATTAAAATGTTACACTGTCTTTAGCTTAATATGTTTCCCACACCTTCTGAATCACAGCCTGAAAAGAAGAGTAGAGATAGAACTGCTTTTGAGAGTACTGTGTTGGGTTAAGGAGCCCTTCTTCAGCTGAAGGTGTTTCCTAGTGTCTGCTTTTGCTTTCTGAAGCTGGGTGGTGTTGGTCTTGCAGCCAGTGGCTGAAGGGTCTTGTTCCTGAGGGCAAGCACAGGATGTCTGCCTGGGAAGCTGGTGGAGTTTGCTCAAAAGAACCGGAGTCACTTCGAAAGGTTGGATCCATCTTGCAGATCAACAGCCCAGCTGCCTTCTTAATCCTGGGAAGGGAAAGCAACAAGTTTCTACTGAGGCAGTACTTAAAACACCTCTGCTCAAACACAGATTTAGCCCTGTCTGCTGCAGGTCTGTAATGGAAGGACTGATGGTTTGGGCAGAGCAATCTGCGGGGCGGGCAGCCAATTTGCAAAAAAGTGATGGTGAAAATCGATGCTGTTGTTCATGGTGGCCTAGTGAAAGAGCAGTATCAGCAAGAAAGCAGCAGCCCGAAGGTGCTGCATGAGCAATGCCTGGCCACAGCATAAGCAATGATATTTCTCAGGATTTCACCCTGAAACTGTGAGATAAAGCTCAGGAGACTGGGAAACGAGCATGCTGTAAGAGGAATTTGTCCCATGGAAATCTGGGTGGGAGCAGTACTTACCACTAGGTGGTAGTGTATCAACACAGCACGTCTTTTCCCCCAGCTGTGAGCTTGTCAAACATGAAGTGGGGCAGCCAAGGTGGGCTTGGGGCAGGGAGAGGCTGAGCAGGGTTTGGGCCTGCAGAACTTCTGTTGTGATGCCTAGACTACAAAGGAATGTAACTTTGCAAGTTCCCTGCAAAACCTGTCGTAACTGGGGATTTGAACCCGGAAGTCCAGACGGTTCTGAAAGTAAAATGTTAGTAGAAAATGGAACAAAAAAGATGAGCGGCCAGCTCTGGAAGTGGAGCCCTCTTCCTCCCGTTAAAAATAAAGGAGTAGAACAAACAGAGACGAGCCATAACCTGGCCAAACACAGTGAGACGTACCCCTTGGGAAGGCACTGTGCCAAACAGACTTTCTGGTTTACTAGAAAACAGCTATTCTAAGGAAGTTGCTATCATTTTATTAAATTATCTTAGAGCTCTTAGCTGCTGTCATGCTGCTGAGATGACTCTGCATTAAGGCATCTAGGGCCTATGCTTTAGTTTATGGGTCCCTGGACAGTAGTATGCTTCACAGCAAATCTCCCAAAAAGCTGCACTGAAATAGAGTAAAATTAATTTCTGTCAGTAATATATATCTCAGCAATTGCTGTCATTTTTGTTGAACAAAGGCATTATGACTGCCAATGTTAAGGTTCCATTTGAGAGACTCAAACAATGCAGGCAGAGAGAAGCTCAGACCTGTGAAATAACCTTGGTTCTGCTCTGTACTGGCAACAGTCAGCAGTAACATTGGCGCTGGTCAGTGATCTTCTCATTAAATAGTTCCCCATGGAAATAAAGTTCCAATAAAGAAACCTGTTGTGAAAATGTTAATTCCAGTAAACTATGCAACAAACCTCAACAGGTTGATTTTTCTTCTAGCACACTCTCAGGCCTGTCAGTCTGACCATCTACCTGCAAGCCGATTGGGACCAGCTGCCATGTCAGGCAATCAGTGTCCTGGGTTATCAACATGCCCTACAGTCTTGGTCAAGCAGGGAGTACTTGGCCACTGGCCACCCCAGAGCAGAGCGGAGCCATTGGAATGGACTGTGGGAGAAGGTCCAGATCTGTGACTCATCTGACATTGAATCTTTGCAAAATGTATTTTTCAATGCTAAACCTCCCATCTCCAATTTTTTGTTCCAGTTCTGAAAAAAAAACCCTAAAATCCAAAATCCTCCTTAGGAGAGGAATTGTGGTGCCTGTTCAGGACTGACCAGCGTGCTTATCAGGAAGCCATTGTAATGAATACTGTCCCACCTTAGATGGCCTTGGCTTTTCAAGTCTCCCAAGATTTTCAGCCACCTATCTCTATCAGGCGGGGATTGTAAGGCTATTGAAGCAGCTAAGCCAACTGAACAGGAACGTAGTTTAAAAAAAAAAATCAAAATTTGAAAACATCTCTTTCTGGAGGATCATCACTGGTCCTTGAGCCAGGTGTTGAACAACACTGAGGTAGCTGACCTAGCTGTTTTTTCACTCCAGCATTTCAGGAAAAGGTTTCAAATTCTGAGTGTGGTACGCTACCCATGATTTAAAAGATCTTTCATATGGAGTAGTTCTGGGCATTATAGGATGCTTTATTAATTAAAGAATAAGTTGACCCCTTTGTAGAAAAGGTTTTAAATGTTTTGTATTAAAGCCATAAAATAATGAGGGTAGTTACTAGCACCTTGCAAAATAATAATGAAAGGATAAACTACAATAATAAGGTCATCTAAGTATCTGAAAATAGGGGATGATACAAATGGAGAAAATCTGAGATAATTCTGTCTCAATGCTAATGTGCCATTCCATTTTCTTTTCTATGCCAAAGGACTTTTATATATGGCACTTTGAAATAGCAATATTTTTAAGCCAAGACCTGAATTAAGTATACATTTCTAGGCCAAATAGTGCACAGAGTTTAGTGGACTCAATATACTGTTTAGCAAGCATTCACAGCATGAGAAACTACTGCTGTATTTGTCTGGGAGCTTAGTGCTTTGAGGGATCTTCTAAAACAGGGAGTCTAGCTGTCTGCTGTTGCAGGCAGCCTTGTCCTATTATCCCTTTATCAGATTTATCAAGCTTCGTCTTAGAACTTATTAGGCCTTTTGCAGCCACGGCTCCTGCCTGGAAGTCTTTTCCAGAGCATTGCTTTATTGATGGGTAGAAATAACTGTCTACCTCCAGTCTAAACTTTATGTGTCTGGTTCACGGTCACGTGTTCTTGTGCCAACTTTATCCCGTTGCTTAAACTGCTCTTTCCCTTTCTTTGTGTTTCTTCCCAGTGTTTTTACAGAAAGCAATTGTATGCCCTCCCAGACTTTGTTAGATGAAACAAGCTTAGCTGTTTTAGTCTCCTCTTATAAGACAGTTTTAGGTTCCCAACATCTTACTCTGCATCCCTTCCAACATGAATTCATTTTTCCTGTATGTGGGGGACCATGATGCTGTGCTTTGTTCTGGAAAAGCCTCATCCATGCAATGCCTCACACGGTGGCATTTATGTACAGGGCTATTCTGCAAGATTGCTGCAGTGTATGCAAGCTTTTGGCAACTAATCCCATCATTCATCAGCCCAGGCACGCCCAGCTCAGCCCAGCCCAGCTCAGCTGAGTGTCCTATATCATTACATCCCTTCTGCTGAGGAAGCAAGCTGGAGGGGAGGAGAGGGGGAAAAAAAAAAAAAAAAAAAATCCTTCAAGCAGTGTGACTATAGACTATAATTGCTGAATTGGTCAGGCCATAATAAGAGGGTGTTTTTTCCTTTATTAAATGCTTCCATATCCCTGTTCTATAAATGCAGTCACAAAATGCTAAGTGCGGCCAGTGCTATATGTTTGATAGGACTTGGAGTTCTTCCAGTTTGGCCAGATAATGTCTCATGCCAGTGCTTTTCCAGCTAATTCTGAGGCACTACCCAGTGCAGAATGAAACTTTTGTTCTGGAATCTTTTTAAATTAGGACATTTTAGGCCTGCTAATGTTATTTAGAGGAGAAAGCCAGATCTAAATTGTACCCAAACCTGCTCTAATCAGTGAGTTTCCTGGAACTGGAGAAATGCTTTTCTGTATTGCTGGATTCTGAGTCCGTGACAAAATGGAAGTAGAGTGGAACTCTCACCCATGAACGGTGTTTGGAAGGACACCATAGGTTTCTGTGTTAGAGATGCTCTAAGGGTATATACAGCTACTGCTTTTTTGAACTTAATTCTTGTTTTGCCTATTCCAGTTAATATCCATTGATTTCTTTGGAGTAATTTCTCATTTACACTAGTACATGGTCAGAATATAGGGATACAGGAGAGGCTCCACAGAGCATTTGGACAAAACAAAAAGGATATAGTGTATTTTGTTCAGTTCAGTGTTTTTTAAGCTAATGTGGCTCAGTCTAAAGCAACCATTGGTAAAAGGTGGTATCCACAGCCATCCTAGTCCTTGACTGTATTTTCTGTTCCATTTATGTACCAAATTCCAGTTTTGCTGCATTTCTTTCTTGAATTGTTTTGCTACTGTATAAAAGTCAATGAAGTGTTAAAAAGATAAAACTGTCCAGATGTTGAAGCTCATGACAACTAAATAGATCAGCTTGAATTTTTTTTTTAATAGGTATTGAGCCAGTCAATCTGTTCTGTTGCCTTGCTCTGCTGAATGAGGACTGCTTTGCATTTATTAGGCTATATTGCCTAAAAGGCAAGTTGTACAGGGGACATGTATGTAGCTGCATCTTCCTCTGACACATTTTGAGGAAAGTATATAAAAGGAGGGTCTGCCTAGAACAACTGATGGACTCAGAGAAACATTATCAGGCTGGGAAAAATCACATGATCCTTATTCCTTTTTTAAATTTTTTGTTTAATGTTTAGTAATAGTAGTATTATTTATCCCCCAGTGTCTGATACAAGACAATGAAGATGTGTGCAAGTATATATCACAACCATGTTTTTCAGTAGGCTGTACCTAGTGAGAGATGTGATTACCTCAGTATGTTGCAGACCATATGGAGATAAGCAGTTTCACATGACACCTTCTCACTCATCCAAAGAAAGTCCCTCAGGAGAAGGGATTTTTTGAGTATGAGGCACATAAATAATCCCTAATCCAGAAAAATTCTACTGCCAATCCCACAGTTTTGTTTTGGGATTAGGTGTTCTACTTGAGATTTCCCCCTTGTTTTCCACCTCCTTGATTTCTGAAGTCCTTTTTCCTTTTGCTTGCCTCTAGCCTCACAATCTTTCTCCTGGAATGAGAAAGTAAGAATGAACTTTTTGTGTCTATTCTATGTTTCTACTTCACAGGAGTAGAAAGTACAAAACAAGAGAAGAGTTGGTGTCCTTCATTGCAGTTCCTTGAGGAAAGAGCTAAATGTCTTAATTATCATAGAGCCTCTATTGTTGCTAATGATGCAACAGAGATCTCAGTTGCCGAATATTAGGCTCAAGTTCAGTACTTGGTCAATAAAAGGATTTGATCACTCAAAGAACTTGATTGAATCACAAGCAGACTCATGCTTTAAAGGTCCAAAATATGAATAAAAATATAAATAAGTCTTTGCAGACAGGACAGATTGTAGTCATAAACTTGTTTTCCAGCCGTGTTCAATTTTAGGCCAATAGACTGTTTTCATCTATGGAGTGCAACACATAAGCATTATCCTTCATAAAACCTCCTTTCTGTTCTGCTGGCTTTATATAATCAAATTTTATATTTCTTACCTGATTGAGTTCTGCTGAACAATTAGCACTGGTGGAGTGGGGTTTTTTTTATGCAAATCCAGGAGTGAAATCAGGCACCTGGGGGCCTTTTGGTTCTCTCTTTTTCTTCTTGTCCATAAAGTGAGAGAAGAGGTCCTAACTACTGCATGTTCCTATGGGGCATTGGAGATAAAATTAGCATACTTTTTAAAAATACACATTTTACCTGAAAATAACATTGAAACCAAAGGTGCTTTAAGGACTTGCTCTCTTGCTCTTCACTTCTTTATTTTCAGAATTAGTGGAAAATACCAAACCGTGTCATTTAGGCTGACAGTTGTTCTGTTTCCTGAACTGGAGATAATGAAACAGTGGCAGGTGTTTATAAAACCTCTTCTGCAAGATTGTTATGATATATGCAATAATTAGCTCTCCTGGGGATGTACTTCCCAGCAGCCTGCATAAGTGACTCACGCTGACTTCAGTGGGAGCTCCATGCAGGGAACTGGGTCCCTTCATATAACCATGGGAAAGACAAGCTCTGTCATCTTTACTTAAGGAAGGCAACTTGAATCTGTAGATAGGCTATTTTTAAGTCATCCTCCCGTTTTACTCATTGCCATTGAATTCTGCCTACTCTTAATATTCTTTCAGAGATTCTTTCCTCCCACCTCTCCCGTGGTGTTTGGTTTCCTCAGGCATCGTGGCCCATGATTTTCCTTTTAGGCACATCATCTCCACCTATGGTAGTATCACCCCAAAGATACGAAAACAAAACTGGTTCCTCTGGCTCTGAAAGAGTCCTCATGTGTCCTAAAGTCATCCCAGTAAAAGGTATCAGTTCAGAGTATTCTCCCCCTCTTGCCTACTCCTGCTGTACATTACTGCAGCTGCCATAGTTTCAGGAAAGCAAATCCTGGCATATGTTGGTGTGAGAGAGCTGACCGCTGCTTTGTGCTTTGTCTAAGCCTTAGCTGTCATGCTTGCACAGTGCAGCTTGTGAGCCTGACATTTTGTGCGTTGTATAAGCTACAGATGAGTCACAGAGTCAAAGTTTCATGGGAATCTTTCCAGTAACTTCAATGGGCTTTGACTCAGGCCTCCAGCACCCTTGACTGAAACAGATGGTGTGTCTGCAGGAAAGCAGGCAGCCTGATGGACATCATTTACGGCTGTATGATGTCATTGACACCGATTTACACCAGTTGTTACTGAAACAATATTTCACGTGTGTGCAAAGCCTTTCCTGAGAGTTGCCATACTGAGTCCAGTCCTGTCACCCCCTCATTCCATTGTTCCACCCGTGACAGTGGGGGCTGTAAGTGATGAAGCAGCAATAGATAGTTGTGGCATAACCCATTTCTGTTATAATCTTCTCCTTAAGCATTGGGAACTAGGATTGGTTTAGTCCCTAAAGCATGGGGGGCTTTTTGACCGTTTCACATTTTACCATTTAGTTTTAAAACATTCAACTTGGAGGGGGTGAAGTGATTTGCTAGAAATTTGCTATCTGTCATTTCTACAGAGACAAATGGAAATGCTAACATTGACTTCAAAGGCAGTACAGTAAAAGTCTGTTTACCCACAACAAAACCTTTCTGAAGTCATCCTGTGGTAAAGGGTAACAGCCTAAAATGTATACTTTGGGTACTGGAAAACCTTTAACAGTCATGGAAGTATCACCAGATATTTCCTGTCTGTGTAGAAGTAAAATGACTCCTGTTATTAAGGTCTCATCGTGAGAGCTGTAAGGCACACAGCAATCTCTTTTGTAGCTCTGAAGCATGAAGGAAGGGTACGTCCTGTAAAGACCTGTATCTCTAGGCAATCTACAAGATACAGTTGATGATTGTATTTGAAGAGACTTGCCATGATCACTTCCTTTTTGCTGTCTTATTCCAATTGTTTCTTTTCCAGTAAAATTGGAAAGGATGATATATTTCAGCACTTCTGGATAGTTGAGGGTTCCCCTACTTCTGGCTTTGTCAGCTTTGTCTGCTGGAGCTACTGACCCCAGGCCAACATGATAGCAAAATCTCAGGAAGAAAAACTCAGAATGTTTTTATTCATACCACCTGGCAAGGATCAGAATGCTCTTCTATTCTGCCTTCTAAACTGTGGTGGTGTAGATAACTTATTGAGATTGTAATTTTCAGTGAGAATGAAACTGGAGAACTTTCAGTCCAAAAAATACAAGCAGCTGTTGGTCAAGATGTAGAATGCAAGAGTGAAAATATAAATCTCCGTATTTAAGTTTCTAAAAGTGAATGGAGGTATCAAACTAAAACTGGCTATGGTACTGAGCACCAAAAAGCAAGTTCTAGTTTAATGAAATGTTCATTGTGATCAACCACTTTCACATGGTTTCTTTTCTTCTTAAAACAATCACTTGCACGAGGAACTTTCTCACTGCTCACACTCCATCAGGCTCATGTTTTAGTTTTCCTCCCAGGGCAAAGAATGGAGGAGAATCCTGCTTGTCAAGAGTACAAACTTAATCTCCAAATCAACAAAGATTCCATGACTCATGAGCTTTCTCCTCTGGTCAGGTCAGCCGCTGCCAACAGTTTCCTCTCCTCTGTTTACAGCCTGTTCCACTGCAGCTAGGAGCATGGACTGTTCATGTTGCAGCCCACTGTCATGCTGATGATGAAAGAAGAGACAAAAGTGTATGTATGTCTCTAATAAACTGTGAGATGTGATGAAAAAATTCAGGATTTAAGTCACCATCAGCTTTAGAAAGAAAAGTCTTCAGAGATTCTGATGTACTTCTAATATTTAAAAGAAATATCTGATAACTTTTACCTTGTACTATCCTAAATACCAATAGATTGCTTATTATTTTTAGGGAGGAAAATAGTTAATGGTTTTCGTTGGCTTTGGATGATTTTAACTAACTGGAACAATTTAGAATTGGAGTTTGCAACAAGTATCACATCTTTTTTTATTTGTTTTTCTTAGGGAAAGCAAGGAAATTGAACAGAAAATATTGGTTCTGAACAATATGTATAACAGGTCTGTCTGCATATATGCTGTCAGATATATTATATATGTGATAATAATGCATCAGGTTCTTCCCTTCGTCTATGTTTGTCGTTACAAATTTGGCTCGATACCTTATGGGAAAACTTCCTTCTTGAGTAGTATTGTGTACTGAAGTTTTAGGATTTCTCATTTATTGCTTCAAATCTGGTTTATTTCTTCTGATCTAAAAAATTACATTTCCTATGATATTAATCTGGAACCTCAATTTAAAAAGTGCTCCGTATGCAAATCTGCTTGCAGATAGTCAGGAAATGTCAGTGGTGGTATACACAATTATGGGGCAAACAGCGAGAGGAACAAGAGAGTTATGCTTTGTGAACTCACACCTGTTAATTTAAAAAATGGTCTTGGGGGATTTCTTCAGAAATACACTCTTATCTTAAGGCACAGTTTGCTTATAGCGGGTGGTAGAGGTTAGCTATATATACACTCCCTGTTCCTGCTTTAGAGTGTAAGATCATTTCTTCTGCTTCCTCTTGTGGCTGAAAACAAGCTGGCTCACGAATAGTCCAACTCTGCATTCCCATTAGCAGAGATAAAGAGTGAAAAAGAAGAGGATTGTTACCCACTTCTTGCCATTCAATGACACAAAACAAGTTAGTGGTTAATGTGCAGATGTGCACACCACAGAAACATTATGGCCAGAAGAAAATTACACAATAAACTCTGCTGAAATGTTGGAGGCTTGTCACTTGCCAGCAGAGAAGACCCTTGGCAGTCCTTGAGGGGAGCTCTGCTGCGGCATTCCTCTCTGCAGGAGACACTACACTGCTCATCCTTTCTCTTGCTGTCTTTTGACTCTGCATTTGTAGGAGGACTTCAGTATCCAACTTCAGCAAGGATAGTTGGGCCAAGCTCTGTCTATGAAAAAACACAAAAGTGACATTTTTTTCCTTGCTGAGAAGTATTTATTTTAGTCAACATCTAAGCAGTAATTAAGGCCTGTGAAGCTCCACCGGCCAAATCATTAAGTCCCACGGCCCTTGCAAGGGACTCACAAGTGCAGCTGAAACCTTTGCAACCCATCTGTTTCTGCACACATGGCTGTCTCACAGGTAGCTGGAAGCAGTCTGACCATCAGCTGGCAGAACTACTGAGCAGCACAGCAAGACTTTTGGCATGCAGAAACCTGAAGTGCCCCGGAAGGTGCCCTTGTATGCCATGCTCACAGATTCACTGTCTCTTTTGTATGGGTTAAAAGACTTACTGAATCCAGGCAGGGACAAAGCACTGTCCTCTGGCTGTACTTCTCAATTTTGGCACCACTATCTAAAACCAGACAAATAATGGCCTCTTTAGCCCTTGTGACCTGTTCAGACCCTTCAGATGACTTCTCCAGCTTCACTACACCTTCTCACAGAAGTCCAGCTAAGTAGTACTCTGGGGTTATGTTTACAGGTATAACACATCACACATGCAGAAGCAGTGCCTTCTGAGCATTTCAAGGCTTCATTCATATTTTTTCAGCGTTTTTGGTTTTTTTCTGTCTACATTGTAATGTATGGTAGAGAGCTTGAAGAAGTTCTCTCTTGTTCTTCACTTGAGCCATGGGCCTTGTGGGCTTTCACCAGAATAGAGAAACACTGATTTCTAATGGCCTGACATTTGTCTGGTTGAGAAGAGAGAGAAGGCAACTCTTAGGAGCCGGTGGTGGATTTCATGTACATTGAGGCAGTCTGTGTGATGATTTCAAGTGCTGTTCACACATGAGTCATGCGTAGAAGCTATTTATTTTCGATGCAGGTTGTGTTCTCCTAATGCATGACAAGTTATATATGGTGCCATAGGTCATATATCATGATACTTTCCTCTTTTGCAACAATATGTGTAATATTTTTAGTTCTAGTACATCTTGCAAAGACATTCTATTATAAAGCAGGAGTACAATGCTGCAGCCACTTCAAACATAAAGGAAATTGAGCGATTAGCAGAATTGGGTTATTATTCTACTTCCTTAAATGTTGTAACTATGTAATCCATTTGTAGTGATCAGTCCATGTCCAATAGTTTGATAGCATCAGCCACCATGAATATTTAACCAGGTTTTTTTCTGAGATCTTTGTAATTTGATTTAACTGGGCTCAGGCTGTTAGGCGTAGCACATTTAATAGTATCATCTGTTGTGCAATGAGTAAAACCTGAAGACTTAGTAGCCCACAGTAAATAAAAATAGAGTCCAAAGCCCGTGGATAAAGCAAATACTTTCCATGGAATACAGGAACAGAAAGAGAGAGTCTTAAGCTTTAATAAAATGTGTACGTCTCACAGTGTACTTGGTGCTCAAGAATGAAAGCTCATTGATAGCACTGGAGTGCTTGCTTTCATTGCAGCACTAATTCAAATAAACTGCTATACAAGCGAACTCATCTTGAGTTAGTTTGTCAAGTGTGACTGTCAGCACAATAAGACTCTAGAGCTGCACAGAGTTACACTGCAAAGTAGCTAAGATTGTACCCTTATGTTACAAACATGTGATGACAAATCTGTCTTAAAATATTCCTCTGTCTCTCTGCCTGCTGCAGCTTATTCAACTGTTTGTGTGATTGGACTCTGAACTGTGTCTGAGAGAACCTGTATTGGTGACACAGCTTCACCTTCTACAGGAGAGGAAGGGATGACTGGGGGTAGGAACCTCTTCAGCTGGATCTTCTGGTGATAGAGTAGTACCATGACACCACTGCCCGGTGGGTCAGTGAGGACAAGCCTGGGAGCTTATAGACAATTGCAAAATGAGCTTCTATAATCCATGCTGTCAGTCTGCCCCTGCCCTGGTGGGAAGACCATTACCAGCACATCTGTATCTTTGCTTCTCACTGGCCCCTCTGGAGTGTACTCCCTCTCTTCCCCTATCTTGTGTGAAATCCTAGTTTCAACTATCTCATGTCTCTAAGGTTCAATGTTTTGTACCAACCATGGCTCTTCAGAAGCTCCAGGTAGTTCAGTAGCTATGAGACTTTCCTTCTGGGTCTGACAGCAGCAGGCAAACACAGTGACTCACATTTGATCTCCTCTCTGCAGAGATGGTCTAAATCAGTCAAGTGAAATGAATGAGTGGCTTCCTGTTTAGCTGGTGCACAAAAAGCAGAATTGTGCACATTACTCATGCTGGGCTTAAAGGAACAATTCCCAGTCAAAGGTCTTCATATCTCATCAACAATCTTCCAGAAACTCTGGTTGATAAAATCTTCTGCTCACTCTATCCTCCTTGTTCTCTTTTTTAACTTTATGCAGTATAACATAGCAATCTCCAGGAGAGATTGCACCATTACAGGCTTGCAGCTCTGGAGCAGGTGGGTTTTTTATGGCTTCATTCATTGAAAACTGCTCTGTGATTGTCTTTTTTTTTACTAAAATACTATGATTTTTATTCCTCCTTTTTAGGGGATATATTAAATTCTTCAAGGGAATATTTTAAAAAGTTCACTGTGGTGAGGGTTTAATGAACAGAAAACTTTGCACTTCAAAATGGCTTTCCTACTGCCTAGATTTCCTCTCAGTATCTTAGCAGGGTCTTTGTCTTCAGTTCTGCTTGATTTTTTCTCCTAGGGGCCACAGTTAGGAGTTCACTCCAAGCTGCTGTCATTAGCCAGCTCTGGATTCAAACCTTTGGGGGTTTTGACTTAGGTGGCAAGATTAACTGCCTGCCTGAGCAATGTCTGTGGTCTCATTGGCCATGGTGGTCTCAGATGACCAGGGTTCACATATTATAGACCTGATAAGTGGTGAAAGTTCAGTCTAACACATTAAAGTACAGCACGACTTACCAGTGCACCTGCCTGTGCATTTACATTTAAGTCCTAAGGTACCTCCACTGGAAAGAAGTTACTGGGCACAATCAGGAGCCAGTCTTCTTGACAAAATAACATGTTTGGTTCCTTCTCTTCAATGTCCCAAAGAATTTTAACCCCTCTTGTAAATAGATGTTATTCTTTTTTGCTTTTAACAACTAATTGATTTTTAAATGGCAAAATTTCTCATACCAGTTAATGCATGCTGAGGAGGTTTGTTTTGGTTTGACTGCAAAATGCTATCTTTCCTTGCTTTCTTTTGCTTTCTTTCTTTTTATTTTTTTTGTTTGAAGTTGCACTTGCAGAATACCCTATTTCGTGGACAAGGCTGGCAAGTGGAAGCAAATATGTTTGTAAAACAAACCCTAAAATCTGCTGAGTTTGTAGCAGAAGCATGGTACCAACATAAGCAGTTCTATCAGAGCACGTGAAACAACTGTAATAACCTTGAGTTCTTCACGACAGAGAGTAACAATGGTTTATGAAGCATTTTAGATTAGTTTATTTCACTTTTGAATAAAATGTAGGTCTCCTTCCTCTGCACTATTAACAAAAAATAATGGAACTGGAGATGATGCAGTTGCTCTGGACAGTCTCAGGATCAGGGCAGTCATCTACAGGGAGCTGGTCTGTGGCTTTTCCCCATACAGAATAGGTGTATCATAGGGTGTTTGGTTTCAAGTAAACTGAAAATTCAGAATTTAAAACTCCAAGCAAATAGGAAAGGCAGTAAAATCCTAATTAGCCGCTTTCTGTTTTGCAAAAACAGACTTGCAGGTTTCATACAGTATCAGTGAAGACACCCAACATTGTTACCTATAGAGCAACAGAAGGTAAAAGAGATCAAAGCCAAATATTTATTTGCATTACTAGAGAGGGATGCTAAATCTGTCAGGAACAGAATGTATAATAGTGCTCACAGGTATTTGTGTTCTCTGTTCGAAAATAAATGAAATGGTATACTCAGCTTTTATAGTTTCATTCCAAAAATAATAAGGAAAATTTTTATATTAAAAACTACAACTTAAATATTTTTCACCCTGTAGAATGAGTAATTTACAACCAAGAGTTTAAAAAAAACCCCATAGATTGGCAAGCTGTATGAGCCTCTGATGTTAGTATATAACAAATGAGATAATTTCAGTAAATGTCAAGCTCTTTCACAAGCTTGCTTTTAAAAGCCAGAGTTCCTAACTTTGGGGACAAAAGATTGCTCTTCTGAACACCAAAACACAATTCTGTCTTCTGACAGGAATGAGTGGACGTGTCTTCCCCGTGGAAGTTGTCACAGAAGTCAGGTCAGTGGTTAGAGTTGTGATTTTGAAACTTATTTTACTTTCTAGTATGTTTACTGTATTCCAACTCTGCTTGTTAATTGGAGATGCTTGGAGTGAACGTGACTCACTGGGTGTATGGTCTCACCTGAAGAGACGTGATTTCTGAATTTTTCAGTGGTTGATCTCCAGTTACTAGTAAGGGATAACATGAAAAAGATTTCCTGGAAACTGTGATCATCTGAAGGGAGGGAAGGTATACTTGGATCTTATTAATGTGACTCATGTTCCCTCTGGAACATACGTGAAACAATCTATGGTGCCTCCTGCACCAGCTAAAACACAAGCGCTAGTATAGCATGAACACAGCACTTCTAAAATGACATTAAAAGCAGCATATGATATCAGTATTGTGTGATTTACACTAGCTGGCTGTTGTTTTTTGGCTGAAACTACCACTTTTCCTCAACCACGGTGTACAAAGGCATCGAATCAGCCACCCTTATTCAAGGGAAAATGAAGTTCATTGTCCTTCAGAGGACCTCCGGTTTGAAACCTTCTTGGTTAAAAAGTCCTCCCAATTTAGGCAGTAGCACAGGACTTAGAACCGTACCTGGTTTTCTGTAGAGGTAGTAGTGGCTTGAGAGCTGATGTCTTAAGACAAAAAGGGAAATTGTGTCAGTGTTACTAGTGGCTGTCTTCACTGGGAGCAGGAAGAAAGGAGTAGTTAAAGATGTATTATTTCCCTGTACGCTTAACTTTTAACTAACTAACAAGAGCCTAGGGTGGCATGTTTTGCATGTATGTGTTTGCTATGGATGGAAAAGCTGCTGACACTTGAGTCTCCTTGAAATCAATAACATGGCTCCCATTGTGTTGAGGGGGAACAGAGGCCAAGGCTGCAAATCCTGTTGGATAATTATAAATGAAACAAAGAGTTGCAGTATGCAGTAAAACCCTGCATGGCTGTGATTCAGGAAAGCACTCAGCGTTCTTCGTCAGGGAAGTAAACCATGTAGCAGCAGGAGATATTTTCAATGTTTTAAATGCTCCTCAGGAAAACTAAAAGCAGTTCGACTGTGCGGGTTTATGTACTCCATACCTTCATGGAATTTTGCCACCTTTGAGGTTTTGGAGGTTTTTTTTATCACAAAAAAGCTTGTTCCTTCTTTTAATATGTTCCAGTGTGCATTTGTTTACACAGCTGATCACTGAAACTCCAAGAAGGCAACAACAGCTGTTGTGAATGTATAATCAGATTGCCCAGCTAATTAGTGGTTTTAAATGGACTTGGGGTTTTTTTCCCCCTCTCCTTCTTGTGATTTCAGTGTTGATGACACTGTTAATAAATCTTAATGAGGAAGAATGTTACATAAATGTTGGGTAAACTAAGTCTTCCTTTATATTCAAAGCATAGCACACAATTAAAATGTACCATGGATAGAATCATAGCTTCACTTAACTCATCTCAACCTACCCACTCTGCGCTGAAATGAATATATCCTGCTTTTCATTTGATGTGTCCTGTTGTGCTAAATGTACCATACTGATCTAAAAGTGGCAAATTCTGTGGGTGCTCAGAGTTGTTATCAGAGCCAGACGCTGCACGCTTGCAAGACATGCCTCCACACAGCTCATCTAGTTAGAAGAAAAAGAAATGTGTAAAATGATCTCACTTGCCCTTTCAAAACAGGTTTCTAATCCATTTCCTTGCAAATAAACTATTGAAAATAGAATTTTCCCATTAAAATTGACAATCTATTACTTATCTTTTCTGTAACGTTTCCTGGTTTACTCATGGTGTGATCATAGTTAATCAGGGAATAATGGTGTAATCTGTAAGGAATTTTTAAAATCAGTTGGAAATCATTACTTTTAATAAATGTTACTCAGGATCACTTCTCAACATTAATTTTCAAAGCATACTGATTTTTTTCAAGGGTTTCCCCCCCAAATTGTGTGATTTTTAAAGATGGAGGTATTTAAGAATCACTAATCAGAGGTTGAAATCTTCTGAAAGCCTACCTCTGATAACATCTGCCAAGCAGTGATGGCAAGTAGGGAAAAAATATATCCAAACAAAAAATGGAAACCATACAGATTTTTAAAGCACAACTAAATGTTTAAGAGTTCAAAGTGTAAATGAACATGATTTCTTCAATAACGTGGAATTTTTAATGAAATATTTATTTATGGTAAATTCTCGTTTTTAGAAAATGGAGATGTGTCATCAGCTGTCTTTCTGGTGGAAAAGTCCTGCTGTATTATGTGTGATGTTAACCGGCCCCAGAATACAGAGAATTATTTAGCTCCTGTTTACTGCTGGGGGAGGAAGGCTTCTGCTTATCATGCCAGGGTCCCACAAGCCATGAATCAGTCTCCCTATAGAAAATAATGACATTTGCTTTAGAATTCATGATGTTTCTGAAAATACTAAATATTAATTTATTTTTTAGCCTTCTGTTTTCTGAGACTTTAGCACTTTCGTTTTCCATGCTTTTATATGCAACTCTGAGGATATGAGTAAATTTTAAAGGGGAAGTGGTGTTTCTTTGCTGACCACATAAATGCAAGAGCTGGGCTTTTATGAAAGAGAATCCAATATTGTGAAACTAGTGGCTGAGAGGACGGCCTCAGAGTATGAGAAGTACCAGGTGCTAATGAACAGTGTGAAGGGAAGATAAATAATTCTGAGGTCTAGCATTGCATCCCAACAGCCAAGTACTTGCATCCAGAGTTCAGCTTAATTGTTCGTTCCTTTTCCTTGTGGGCACCAAGCAAATGTTTTCCTACATGAACCCTTTTAAACATGATCGGCTTGTCTATATTGCTGGGCAGAGGTTTAGCTTATTTACCTAAGACGAGTCTATCTGATGATTTCTATCTACCTGTACCCTCCTCAAAACTTTTCTTTTTTATGGTCTTTTAGATAAAGATTTGGTACTTATGTGTCTCTAACTCTAAGGTTATATTTTCTTTACATATGCTGTTGGTGTGACAATGTGCCGAGTATATGCAGTAACAAAGGTACATGCCCTTCTGATCTACATGCAGGGGCTGGAGTCGTGGACCAGAAAGGGAAAGAGCCTTTCCTTTCTTTTGGAAGTGGTATCCCAGCTGTTGTCATCTCAAATGTTGGAGCCGTGCCTCTGCAACTCAGAAGGTAAGCCCTGCCAATCTATTAGCTAAGTTGTTTAGCATAGACTTGATTAACTCTTGTTCAAATTTAACTTTCTCTTGGAAAACCTAGCTGTTTGTTTTCTGTTGTTGCTGCAGTTGTGGCTAATATCTTGAGATCTACATTACAAAAATGAATAAATAAATGATTGTACTGATACGGATTTTTGTTTGGCATCAGCAAGCTATATTCATGACTACCAACAGCTGAAGCAGCCAGATGTGTGTGTACGTGCGTGGTTTTTCAACCACGTAGGCTTTTGCACAATAAATCCATTAGTGCTGATTGCTTCCCTTTCTCTAAAAGGCCCTGCTTTTTCACTTCATTTTGCTATCTCTAACTCTAATTCGGCAAATAGCTTTTAGTAAAATCCTAAAGAGTAGGACATTCATGAATTATATAATTTAACGCGTTAGTCACAAAATAGCAGATGAACTTGTTAAGGGTGAGTCATGACTCTATTGCCTGCATCTTCTAGATGTAAAATGGATCTTTGTGGCTTTTTTTTTTGCCTCCAACCTTCTTTATTCTGTTCTGAATGACAGATGCCTTGTCTGTTTTATGGCTAGGAAGACATACTCTATGAAAAAGGCACCTGCTTTCTCTCTGGGTTTAGTCTGCATTTTTAACTGTATTTGCTCATTACTACCCGTCAAACCTCACTTTTTTTTTTTTTCTGAGCAAGTTGTAAATATGGCTTCAATATACACTATGCTTAACGCAAGGGGAGTCTTTTTTGGCATTTTTCACCAGGTCTCAGAGTGTCTCATGCATGCTTTGCAAAGCAGCGAGAGCACCCCTGGAGTTGGGGGCTCCAGCTGCCGCTGGCAGCATGTTAGCACAGAGCCAGGGCTGGGAAGCATGTGTGGTGCCATCTCTTTATGGCAGAACGTCTT
This sequence comes from Burhinus oedicnemus, assembly GCA_008921705.1. NCBI lineage: Eukaryota > Metazoa > Chordata > Aves > Charadriiformes > Burhinidae > Burhinus > Burhinus oedicnemus. The sequence continues at coordinate 429,466 of VFFE01007111.1, read as the reverse complement.
CCTCTCTTGAGGGCATAATTTCAGTTTCTAAATTATAAATCATTTTATGGAGGTTTATCACCTTGGGCTTGAAACAGAGTCCGCAGCTTGAAAGTCAACCTTCTCTCACAGCAATTTGTATTTTACTTCAGTGTGGCAACTGAAGGCAGCTAGAGGGAAAAGTGATTTCCCCGTGACCCCAACTATTTATTTCGTATATTTACCAATGCATTTGTACATTTCTCAGCACCCAAAGCTGCACGTTGTGACTAAGCTGTTACAACACCTCCCTGCCAGCAGAAGGAGAGCTCTTCCTTCCTCTCCGCGTCCCTCCCACTGCCCAGTCCCCAGCTCTCCCTTCTGCCCACTGCTACTTCTGGGGCCAGTCAGGGAACTGGGGCAGCCCCGTGGCTTGGCAGCACAGGGCCGGAAGAAGACGAAGGGAGGGAAGGCTGGGGCAAGGGAGAAGATGCCATCCCCTTTTCATGGTTCTGAGATCAGCTCGTCCCAAAGCCATAAGGCATGTAGCTTTCCCCAAAGTTTCACTTTTCCCGTCCCATGGATGGTTAATTGATGAGCCTTTCACAGAGCCACACAACACAGAAAAGCATTTTTTGAAGACTTGGGAAATGCAACTGGATGATAATGGTATTTGAAGGCATGTGATAGGTTCCTGCTGAGGGAATTTGTCACAATTCCTTCTCAAGATCCCAGCCTTTTTTACAGTCTCCCCAAATATACCCTAAAGCAAGAGACAACGTAGCTTCCTCATGGGGTGGGTCCAACAGATCCCTCAAGACAAGGTCTGTGAGTCAAGCTCTTACTCATTTCCATGGACATGACAAGGAGTTTGTTTTTTAAGGCACATACCTTCCAGGCAAGTAGTGCTATCAGAAATAATTGTAGTGATGCAGCTCCCTCTTCAAAACAAGCCAGCATTTGTTAGTCCACTGGACAGAGTTGGTAGTGTCCTTTGATTAGAGGGCTAAGTCAAAATTCAGATTATGCCTGTAGATGCAGGAGTAGTCATGCAACAGGCTTTGTTTTTCCCAGGAAACATCTTGTTCCTTTCTCTCCCTCTATGTCCCTCTTCTTATGCATCTTTGCCTACTATGCTATGTCCTTTTAAAATTTGAATTACTGAAATTATGCCTCAATTATCAGACCTTCTGTTATCTCCACCATGGTGCTTTTCCTTCAGGAAAACAGCTCATTCAGCTCTTGACAGATCATTTCATACCAGCCTGCCCTGGGTACTGTTTGCCCACATTTCACTTTCTACAGTCCAGGCTAGTGATTAACTATTTTCCCACCTTTCTCCTGTCCAGCAGCACACAAGAAGCTGGAGAAGCACAAACATAGTTCATAGAAATAATACCCAAAGCTCCTCATTCCTCACCGAGAGTTTATGTAGGGATACAAAAAAGTTGCCCCGGGGGTCTTGAAGTTTTGCATAAAGCTATGAGTTAAATATTTCCAGTTCACATGTGCAAATAGAACAGGAGTCTGCAACTGATCACCTGCATCCTTGAGGACCAGAGCCTGGTGTGCTGAGGGGAAGAACATTGCCCCTTGCACTTACATACACTTTATGGACTTCGTGAGGACTTTGTAAAAAGGGTGATTCTGTTAATGGTTAACCAAGTTAATAACAAGACTGGGAAAACTGTTAATGATATATTTCCCTGAGAGTGCAGCTAGAGCAATTTGTAAAATGGTGTGTGATATCCACATGCATACATGGACATATCCCAAGGAGAAGTGGGCAGAGTATCACAGGTGGCGTGCAAGGCTTCCTGACTCACTGCACAAATAATACAGGCAGGGGAGTATCTCTTGGAATTATTCCTTCCAAAAACCAGTGTTATATAAGGACAAAATTCACTCCAGTTGTGGTAGGTTTTATTTCATCCTTGCCTGCCCACACTTGGGTTGAGAGCAATAACTTGTGCCAGAGAGCCTTTGACTCGGGAGCTGGATGCTCTGGTCCCTGCATGTTGTTGTGTTGACTGGACACTTTTGTTATGCAAACACTAAATCATATGGAGTACAGGCAAAGAAAAGAACTGGTTTGTACTGGGATGTGGCCCTACGGCGTTCAGTCATTATCTCCATTTCAGCCCCACCTCTGAAGAAGGTGGCTGCTTTGCTTATGACCACTGCCTGAGTGCCAGTGGCTGCATATTAATGCCCACTTTGTTCCCTGCCTTTGCATCAGAGAGGCAGATCAGCTTCTCGGAGACAATCTCACTATCTGTGCCGCGTTTGTGCTAGCCCTGCCACAGTCTGTACATTACAGCAGTATTTCTGCTAATTAGTGTGGCACGGTTTTGAGAGACCTCTGAACCACCACGGGCATCCTCTTCTGCAGGCTGGGGAAGGGCTGCTGCTCTCTCCCATCTTTCATTGCCTGTCTGTGGGCCTCACTCAGCGACAGCAGCTGATAAGACTGAAAGGGAGCTTTCACATCTGTCTGTAACCATAGTGACCAGCTTGGTCCCAGTGTTTTGGGTTTCCAGGAGCTAGAAATGCAAGTGCATGTGTAATGTTTCTGTTCTGTGACATTTTCTCCCTTTCCGGAAAATACCTGCACATTCTCCTCATTCTATAGCAATAGAGTACAGCATACTTATGGAAAGTAGTTCCTCTCGTCATTTTAAAAATATTTTTAGAGCCTCTTTTTTATTTCCAAAGGAGAATCGTTTGGCTTATATTTTTAAAACAACATGAATTCTGTGACCATCTTTCATCCACTGGATTTATATAAACTGCTTCAGTAAAAAAAAATAAATGAAGGATTACTAATACAATGCAAATCATCATCATAAAAGGTATCTGTCTCTTCCTCCCTCTTGTATTACAAACGGTGGATTTGCTGGGTAGTTTCCCTTTGCATTAAGAAGGCTCGATATTGCTGCTTGGCTCTCTGCCACTTTTCATTGCTTAAGTCCTTTTGATAATTAGCAGCTCTTCCGTTCATTAGGTTTGTATCAGTTTAATGAGGCATCTCCATTGGGCACTGTTAAATCTGTCTCTTGAGCAGCACTCCTCATGCTTAGTGACTAGTCTCTCTTGCCTCTGCAATTCCATTTAGTGAAATCTCAAGCATCTCAGCCTGAAGTTTAGCACGCAGTCAGTGTTACAACCTGCAATAGCGCAGGGAAGAAGAATGTCCTAGTCAGAGGCTGACCCCACAGCCCACTACTTCCATACCTGAGTCCAGATCCCGCAGTGGCTCCTTGGCAGGTAACTGACCTTCCTGGCCACCGGAGGGTTTACACACCCCTGGGGATCTGCAGGCATGATGGCAGCCATGGGTGAGCTCCAGCCTGAGAGAGACACAATGACACAAACCTTTTGAAGAGAAGCAACATAAAAGCACCAACTTCTTTGTAAATTATTTGCGTAACAAAGTTAGAAAGTTACTGAGTATCAGAGTGACTAAAGGAGGTGACAGAAAACACATGGGCTGCGGGAGTCACGGCCAGAGCTGTGTGTACTGAGTGTGTAGCTGTCACACAGGCAAAGCTCCCGCAGTCCTGGGGCTCTGCAGCTCCTCATTCCTCTCACTCTTTAAGGCTCAGTATTACAAAGCAAAGGAGCAACTCTGGCCATGCTGAAATCTCTCAGCTTCCATGGAAATTAACTGAAGTGGAAAGTGCTAAACACTTTCCAAGAGTTACTTGACACTCTGCAAGCTGAAGCTGTAGCAGTTTGTCATTTATTTATCTTTCATTTGCATGTTGGCCATCTTGCTGAATGGACCCTGGTGTGTACTTAGACTAAGGCCTCTCTGAATCACTCTGGCATTAAGATGTGGTGATGACACCTCAGTCTAAATGAAGGTGCACCTGTGTAGTGGTCATATGGTGTGCAAAGCCCAGACTACTCTTTATCATTCTGAAAGGCTGGGGTCAAACCATCACATACTGCTCCTTTGCTGCAAGCTGTTGAATAAAGGTGGTCATGAAGCGACAAGCTAGAATTTACAATAAAATCTGATAAAGGGAGGAAGGAGGCAAAAAAGAGCAAGCAAACCTAATTACCTGCATATTGTAGTTGGTCACTGGCATTCTTATGTTCCCTTTAGACAAATGAATCCTTTTAAAAGAATAGATGTAAGGTGTATGATATCTGATGCTTGCCACAAACTGGAAAGTTTGGAAACTGAATCTCAGGACATGTGCCTACTGAAGTCTGGCTAGTGGTTTTTGTCTTTGTTACATTTACTTGATCCATGGTTCAAATTACAGCTCAGAAACTGACCACATAATGCGGTAAAAGAGAAGTTTGTCTGTATCAGACAAAACCTTTGCATCTCTTGTGCCTAGTCTCTCTGGGTGAATTGGCATGGTTTGACAGGACGTAAATGAAAAAGGAAAGAAACAATTTCCAAATCTTTTACCCATCTTTGGGTAAAATCTTTAACCATCTTTGCTCAAACTTACCCTGCCTATGTTTTCCTTTTATTTTCTACCAACATTGCAAAAGGGTGGGTTTTTTTACTCATATTTCAGGGAGCTTTTTTTCATAGACCAGTTTTAGATAAACTCACTAGCAGGCAAGTGCATAGCAGAAACAACGCATATGATTTAACCGATGAGTCACATGCAACAAATAATGAATTATGGATAGCAGAAGTCCAAAGAGAAGTCACAAGGCCAACGCAGTATTTAAATCCTGTTTACAACTTCAAATGAGGGTGCTTAGATTCAGTTCTTTGCATATTTGCCTGCAAATTGGTAACCTTTCCGGTTTCCATGAGCCAGAAAGGAATGTCACTGATTTCCCTTTGCTAGCTCTAGCTCTTCTCTCCATACCTTGCTCTCCAGCGTATTAAAAAAAAAAAAAAAAAAAAAAAGAAAAATAGGAAGACATAAGAGACAAAGAATCAATAAATGTCCTTTAGCTGAAACTTTAAAAAGAGGGCAGCCATTGGCCAATGCACGCTGCAGAGGCACCACCAGAGCTGCCAGCAATTGTCACATTTCCTGAAAGACTGGGCACTGTGAGAGACAAACTGCTGCAGCACCTCCACCCCCGTGCTCTGTGGCCCCCATAGCTGAGTGAGACACACTAATGGCCCTGCTTACGCTGTACATGTCTTGTGGTTATACGCACAGCTTTACTTTCCAAAAGCCTCAGTTTGGTATTTCTCACAAATGTTACAATCACACACATTAAATTCATATGTGGGCATGGGTGGAAGAAACACAAAGTACGTTTTGATTAGTTGCAGAACAGTCTGAGGCTTGGAATAAAAGTATCACTGCAGAATGAGTTATACTGCCACTTTGGGACCAAAGTTATCTCTTGTATATGCAATCAGCCAAAATACATAGTTGTTTGCTTTGCACCTTCTGGCACAGACATTGGTGTGATACTGATCTAACACAATCTTTCTTTTCAGGGTCATGCTGCTCAACATGTGCTCTGCACACATCAGCCTCTGTCTCTCTGGCACCAGAGGCAGAGCTGGCTGATGCAGGGAGCTCATTTAAGCAAAAGTAGGCAGGCAAAACAGACTGACATTGTGCTTGGACTGTGCTGTGTCCCTGGTTACCTCCTCTGCAGATCAGCTATCAAGCCGAACTCTTTGCCATTTCTTCCTCCCAGTGACTTCCCTTCCAGCCAGCTTCACTGCCCATTCTTCCACTTGTCCTTCATCCATGGTTTACCACCTTCAACCTTTGTTTCCCACTGTACTTCCTTTCCTTCCCCAGATAAAATTGCCATGGTCTGTTGTCTCCTCTCTCCTTCTACTTTTTACCAGCAGACCTAACTGCAGCGCAAGCCCCTTGGAGCAAAGACTGCCTTACTGTGAGTTTGTGCAGTGCCCACCACACGAAGGTCCCAATGCCATCTGAGCCCCCTTGGTTCTGCTTAACCAGCCCGTCCCCTGCATAGGGACAGCACTGCCCTGCCTCCCACATGGATGTAACAAGGTGAGTTTGGCCCCTGTGGCACACGCTGTCTCTGAAGGCCCAGCTGAAATCACAGCTCATACAGGAGCTGCCTGATGATGAGCATCCTCTTCAAGCAGTAATTAATTCTGTGACAACAACTCCCTTAAGTCTTCATCTCTCTTACCCCAACGCTGCTCTCCTGCAGCTCCACGGCTTTTCCATACCATACCTCCAACATCCAGTGGAGCAAGGCGCTCTGTTTTCTTGCCCAAGCCTTTATGGGCTGGATGGCAGCCCCAAGGGTAATTTCCTCGAGCTCCTAGGACTGGTGATGCAGAAGTGGCACGGGAGGAGCAGGGAAGGGCCACCTTGTTTCTCACAAGCAAGCAGAGCTGTCCCAGGCTGGTGGTGTCTTTCTGCTCCAGCGTGTGAGGCTGTTGCCTGCTGCCTCCTCCCCTGCCCGGGGCAAGGGTGCTGCCTGCCTCCTTCGGCAGCCCCGGCTGGCCCAGCCTGACAGAGCAGGCTGCTGCTCATGGCCGGTCTGCAGGCTTCTGGGGCAACACGCCGGCTCCAGTGAGGCTTCCCAGGCCTGCCTCGGGAGCCCCATGTCGGCTGGTGCCGAGGAGATTTGGAGCCGGCCCCAGGGCTGAAGAGGCACTGAGCCACACTGTGGGGAGCAGAGCAGGGTTTCAAACACCCAGGCTCAGGAAGACAAAGCAGAGCACTTGAAATTCCCAGGTGTCTCGTGTCCATTAAAATCAACAAAGATACTGTTTTCCTGTTAATGCTCTGCCAATGTGCCTGGGCCTGGGGGGGTCTTACGGCAAAGGAAAATGCTGGGGATGGGTCTGTGGGAAATGGTCCCAGAGGGCCTTCCCCAAGGCCCTTTCCAAAGCACCTTCCAGTCCTTTGCATGGACTTTGCACAGCTTGTCTTCCGGCCCCGTAAGCACCTGCCTGGCTCTTGCTGTTACCCTGGGGTCTCCGTCACTTCCCCTCCCTCAGTGTCAGGAGATCGGCAAGTTTTTAGGGGCTGCTGGAACCTGCGTTTGCAAAAATGGCTTACGAAGTAAGGTGAGCCCTCTGCCTGTCTTGCACCTCTGCCGCATGGTTGATTTTAACAATTCTGTACGTTTCCGGGGCAGAGGCTCTCCTCCCTCAGCTTGCAATGCAACCGGCTCTAACCCCTGGCTCAGAGCAGTCAGCCACCCACCAGGGCACCTGCTTACAGAAGTGCCATGGGAAAGCGAGGCTGGGCACCACTCAGAAAGGCGGGCATTGCTTTTACTCATGACACAATGTCACTCAGCCTGTGGCCTTATTGGGTAGTTTAGGAAAATGAATACTTTTGGTCAGTACCAGCCAGGTAATCCATTCCTATTTGCAGGCAAATTTCATGCTGAAAAATGCGTGTGTAGTTAGCTGACAGAAAGGAAACAAAGGGAAAGCTTTTCTCTATTACACAGAATGATTTTGTTGGTTAAAATGATTCAATTATAATGAGGCCGATTCATTAGTTCTCTTTAAAAAGTCATACACCTTCAGAGATAACAATTTTTTAATTTTAATTCTGTTTCTAAATGACTTGGTTTGACCTGTTTTGCTAGAAATAGTAATCCTGCTCATGAATACCATCTGCCCATTCAGACTGCTCGTGTACCAAATAATATCTTCAAGGCTAGAGCTTACGGCTTTAACTATCACATGATACACAGTCCCATGCCTCTTAATCAGAGCATCAAGTGATTTATTCAATGTGCTTTTTTATTTCCTGCCACAGCCTGCCCTCTCAGAAGTTTCCAACAGCTTGAGGCGGCCAGAATTCACTCTCGGGGCTGTCTCTTTTCTGACTGGCAATGCTTTTATAAGCAGCAGCCCTTTCTGCTTTAGCTTTCTGTATTTGTTTCTCTCCTTTGCAAACTTCCCACAAAGTAGTGAACGTTGTCAGACGGAGCATGTAATTCCACAAGGAATGCAGCAAGATCTCCCCTGCCTCCAAACATTGCAACCTGCTCTAAGGAAGGAGGTCATTTATTTGTATCCCACCTGGTCCAATGGGACCCTGAATGTGGTTAGCCTTTGGGCAGTACCACAGTGTAAATGTTAGTAGATTGACAAGACTACATGAGTAAAACTACTTGGTGTTTCTATGTCACATTGCTATGGAAAAGCTCAGTCTGTAATATATTTGGGAACTGGCATTTTTGTATTTACATGGCCATGACCTGAAAACAGCATCTCATATGTGAGCCATGTGTCAATTGCTATGCCACAGAATGCTTACCCCAAGCTCGCTTGCAAGATGAGCGGCTGCAGTGATTTAGATGCATACAGAGCATTCATTTAGTCAAATTTTCTGCTAGAAATGTAACTAGACCTAGTTACCTAAAATTTGATCCAATCACCAGGCTTTAAATCCAGCATTTTTTATATCAAAGGTGCTCCTGACCTTTTGCAGCTCTAGTGAAAGAACGTTTCAATGATCTGTTCAAAGAACAAATTGACCAACAATGGAGGAATATTACAGAAAGCAGGAAAAAACCCAGAATGTTGGGTCCCTAATTTTAAATGTTTTTTTGTGCGGGACAGTGTGCAGTGACTTCTTGCTTCACATCAGCTGTAGTTAAGGTTTACGCACCAGACCCACCTTTTAAGTGAAGCAGCTGTTTGATAACAGTGCAGACTCACTGTGCATACAGCAAGGGACCAGGCAGGGATGGACGAGAGGGGATCCTGCATGATGATGTGCGTTTCTTTGTAAGTCTGTGAGCCAGACCTTGGAGGGCAAGGACATATAGTGAAGTTAGAGCACTAACGCCAATTCAGCCTTCTTCTAGGTGTGAAGGACAGGTAATGTCCAGGGAAGAAGACACCATGCCGTGTTCCCATGGGAAACGTGTCTCCAAACACATGGCAGGTCTTGGTTTGACTGATCAGATTAATAACAGGTAATGACATTACACCATGCTGTCATCAGTGATTCTACCACCAGAATTGTTGTCAGAGGTGATGAAGACAGACCACAGACGTTTCCATTGACTAACTCTCCTGGAACATCTGTGCCGCACTCAAAGAACAACAGGCTTTCCCTTTCCCTTGAATCACTAACATACACATTTCTGCCTTTCATTTCTGTGTTATAAGCCTGCCTTTTGAGACCAAGATGGTTTGTTTATGAAAACTTTGCTTGTGAAATCAAGGGCCTTGCCACATTAAATACTTGACATGGTGGGCAGAGAGCTTGAAAGCATTTTTTGGCATCTTAAAAGTTCTTACAATCCTGTATGCTAAGGAATCACATCACCCACTCTTTCCTAGGGCAAACAGAGACCAAAGCTACTGAGGAAAATTTTGAAAAGCTGAACACTGATCTCCTGACTCGTAGCCTGCAACTACAATCACAAGACCATCCTTCCTCCCATTTTAGTAATAAAATGCAGCAACCAAAAACGGAATGAAATGAGACAAAAATGTCTCTCTTTCATTGGAAAATGCTTAAATATTAAGGATATGGGTTGCTGTTTGTTTTTAATTTAGGTCAGGGTGAAGTTAAGGAAGAGAACTTTCTTAGCATCTCCTTTCAAAATTGATATCTCCCTGAATGTGCATGCTTTGATTCTGGCCATTTTATTGAAAAGACAGCCTCCATCTGTGACCGAGCTGCATTGTGTTTCTCTCACAGTCCTACAAGCAGAATATAGGAGCTGTTACACTGTACACGGGGTCAGGAGGGAGGCTGCTGTGAGAGCAGTGGAGCATACAGCTGAGGATACCACCCCCAGCCTTCAACGTTGTTCTGCATTGATGTGTTTTAGGTGGAACATCACATCGGCACTGAAGAAGCAGAGCCCTCCAGGATGAGTCATTTGTGTATCCTGTGATTGCAGTTTTGTTTATCAGCCTGCCAAGATAAAGATTAGCATCCTTTCAAGGATGACTAAAAATTGTTGTATGTTGCAGCTAAATCAGCATCAGCTATCTACATTAGTATTATCTTCTAATTTTTGTAATCTTTCTCATCCATCTCTTAGAGATTTTGTGTTAACAGAACAAACATCTAGCTTTCTTAAAGGGCCTAGCATTGCTATCACTGGCCAGGACAGCATTAGTGATACCGACGTGACAGTTCTTGTAACATCCAAAGTGTTAGAGCATGATTTCCTGAGTGCGTTTAGTACGAGTAGGATGTGTTAAAGCAGCTGGTATGCAGAGTGCATGCCACAGTGGAGAGCCTCTGGTCTCCAGTGTTGCCTTGTGAAAATACATATTCAAGAACTAACCTGGCAAGTCAGCACCAATGTAAGCAAAACTGACCTCGCTTATGGACTGCAAGCACATTATTCCAGATGCAAGGGTCTTTCTTCTGTCTCCATGGTGTTCATATCAGTTCTGTCTATAGCCACAGTGACTTGGACACCAGTCCCAGCTACTTGAAGCAGTAGCTTCCTGTAAGTTTTCAAACTGGGGCCCTGTTGTAGAGTGGGAGAGGACGGAGTACTATTATAATCTGCTGGGCTACTCCACTCAGTTGCTCAGTGCCAGCACCAATTTAAAGTCCTTTTCTCAGAAGACAATGAAGGTGAATTATCAGCTTTCATTTCCTGCAGGTCATGAATAGTTGAGAGATAATTGAGTTGATTTGAGGACACACCAGAACTGTGTAGGGAGAGCCACAGACTCAAATATGGTTCCCAAAATTCATTATGTTGTCATCAGAAACCTCTGAGCGGCAGCCTGAGGGCATGGCTCCATGCTGCACCTGAAACAGCTCTTTGCAACCTCTTTTAGATCCAGACTCTGACCATAAACTGATGTTCCTAAGACCCAAAATGAAGAATAGCAACTGCAGAACTGCCAGATGCGGAAATGAGTGTATCTGTGTCCCCATCAGGACCTCGGTGCACCACAGCCGCTGGTTTGAAAAGGAGCACAGTGGTGGCCACCTGGAAACCTTTATTTTCCCCTTGGCAGTATTGCTCAGACAGTGGCTTGTGGCTGGGAGACCTGCATCGGGCACTGCTGCAGCATTTGGAGGCAAAGGCAAATGGAACAGCAGCGCTCCTGGGGAACACAGGTAGATGAGCTCCCCAAGAAACCTCAACAGGAACTTAAACTGTCTGTTCGATCCTTTTCCCCTACAAAATCTGGAGAACCATAACTTATACTGATCTGTGGTGATGCAAAAGTTAGAGGGCTATTGTGGAAAGGGCTAGGATATGAATATCACATGACCGGACACACCGCATACAATAATAGTCCATATACTCTCTTTCCACTGAACTACACTGGAGCTATTGTTACTGTCGTGCTGAGCATCTGACTGAACATATACAACAAACATTGATGAGAATTACTTGTGACCGCTTGTGTAATGACGTGTAATTTTACTTGTGTTTTCAACTAACTCTCTTATCAGGATGAAAATTAGTAGAAAGTGCTGAAGAAAATGGCTGAATAAATTTTTGCAACCAATGATTGACATCTGATACCAAGTTTTCCTCAGGAAAGGAGCTGGAATGCATGAACTAAGTAAAAGATATTTGGAGATATAATCACAAAAAGTGTAATGCCACAGTCAGGAAATCAGTACAGAGAGAATCTAGCAGCTCATCAGCTAATGGCAATTGTATAATGTGATATTTACAATGAATGCATTTAAAGGCAAATATTAATGGACTCCTCTGATAAAAGATCAACTTTATTTTTCAGTCAAAGCATAGACTTACAAGCAGTGTAAACCAAAAGTATTTGTAAGTGTAATTAATACAGTTGTGGGAAAAGCAAGCAGTTTCTGTAATAAAGATAGCCAACAAAATACCTAGTGGAATAAAAACTGATGAGCTATGTGATATTTTATACCTCATTAATGTTTTGGTAGATAGTCATAGCTTCATTCAAAATGAGTAATATGCACTTTGTTTTCTGTTTGTTGCCAGTGTAAAATACTTCAAAAGAAAATCCGGAATACCCTGGGCCATGAAGTGTGCACAGCGCTAAACTGAGCTAATGAGAACATCCTGCAACTAAAAAAAGAAAGAACAGTCTTCTGCACATCAGGAATAACAAAAGGAGCGAGAGCTATGATCATTATGTTAAGCCATGCAGCCACTTACTAAGTGCTAATCAATAGAGTCAGATATAGAAACAAATGTAAGTCATTTCCAGTAACAGAAGTAAGCAGAGGGCTCGGAAATAGCATAGCAACAAACCTGCTCTGCCTGGAGGAAGCCATTTCCATCGCTCAGGCTCCATTGCCGTCAGCTGTGACACACACAGGCCACGGAGATGGTACCGTTTCAGTGCTTGAGTGTGTGCAGCATTTAGGCTTTTCTGTTCCCAAATTACACATACTTGCAATCTGGTCTGAGCAGAAGTGTCTGTTTAAAATTGTACTCATGGTAAGATTTATGTCCTACCTGGACTGGAGCCAGCAAGCAACAAACTGACTTTGTACACCATGCATGTAGACTTGAGAGCCTGACGTTCTCACTTTATGCCACAAGAGCATTTCCAGACTTCAAGGTGCTGCAGACTGCTGGACCTTCATCAGGTGGTTGTGCTTGCCTCCCAGTATGTTGGGCACACCCTCAAGGCGAGCAGGATCTGGCTTTGGACTCTGCAGTCCTGCTCAGTGTGTGGTTCCTCAGCCCACAACGGCCACCTACCTGAGAGAGGAGACACCCCGCCTTCCCACCCCAGTACAACTGCATGGGCCCTGAGACTTCCCAGTTGCCTAAGTACACCCCGTCCCAGATCTCCAACTCCATGAATGCTCTGGTGTCCCGTTTCATAGGCAAACAATAGATCAAGAGCAAAGGAGGCTTGCACAAGTTTCTGACAGACCTGTGCATAGCTTAGACAGCACCTGATACACACAGCTGTATATTACCCTCACAGCCCACTTCATCTTCATGAATCTGGATTTTCTTTGGTTCATGTCAGTCCTTTAGTGAGCCCAGGGGAGTTCCTTTCCTTCTTCAGTTTAAGGCAGTTGCCTTGGCTGCTTCTATTGTCGGTGAAGAGAGAGGGAGAGGAGCATTTTCAGGGGCCAGTTCACCCCACTTATGCAACATACCTGTGTTAGGATGGACTGATTTGTCTTCTGGAGGTTCCTGTCTCTCCCCACTGACCATAAGAGAATTTTGGTTTAGACTGTGTGTCTAATTTATTGGGAGGAGAAGTTAGATGAGGCAAACCTCATGCCTCATCTGCCTGTTGCAGATGTCCAGCTTCCAAGTAAAACTCTAAAGAGTCATCACAGTTTTTATAAATGCCCAGGCAGATGTACAAACAGATTTCCTGGTCATTTTATGACATGGAGATACTACTGCACCAATGCAGGAATTGTTTTATATTTCTGTGTCAGACAGAAAATTCCACTATAGTATTTCATAGCCTCCTATGCCAGGTTTTGTCTCCTTGAAATTGAGAAGCAGCTTTCTCTTAGTATGGGAATAGGAAGGCCTTTTACCTCTGGAGAATTTCCAAGAGCTTGCCAAAACTGAGGAGTTAAATTAAAAAGTGATTACATGTTTTCAGCAACATTGCACTGGCGGTGGTCTGTATCTTCTTCCTTCACACAAGCTGCTCCTTGCACAGAGATTGCCTGAGTTACCCCTCAGACAGCTATAAATTTGGACCAAATCCTCTGAAGTTAAGGTGGTGTAGGTCCGATGAATATAAATGCAGACTCGAGCACAATACCACTGTGCTTAGCCAGCACCTGTGCTGTTCAGCAAGTGAATGGTAAACTTTGCCTTTGCGGTGAGGCTTAAGAGACAGACATGCAGATTGAAATCAAAATGGATGGCGCTGCACTCTTGCCATATTGCAGATGTATGTCCCCCTCCTCCCTTGTGTTGGCACAGTACTCGTGACTGTGCCATCAAACAGGTCAGCAAGCTGATCTGGTTGAAAACTTGCCCTAGAAAAATAGCAGATTGTTTTTCAGCTGGGTCAGTGGGCTGATCCAGCCGACTGCAAGATCAGACAAGCACAAGCACTCCCTTTCCAGCACCTGGGCTTAGTGGAACTGTGCCCTGAGATGTAGCTGTGACTATGCAGAAAGTAAAAAATGAACTTGACTAGCCAATATTGAGGCAAATCGCAAGACCATATTGTACGGACAGGAGAAGCCATAAAGGTAATTCAGTATATTAAGACTAATGGGTAAATTGGCATGGCGATATGTGGCAGGGAAACTCGAAGAAGCAGTCTAAAACAGCAATTCTTCATGAGAAGCACAAATATTACATTGACAGCTCAGCTCAGTGCTCAGAGAGGTGCATCGAGAGTTAGTGACTTCTCAGTTCTAGCTGTGCTTTTGGCACCCGGCTGCTGCTAGTACATTCCCAGTACAAAAGCAGATCACTGTCTTAAAGGGTTCGTGGCTCTGGATCTCTTCCCATTTAGCTGAAACCAGCACACCAGTGTCAGCCATGAGAGAGCTGGTGCCTATGCAGTTGGGATCACTCACATTCAGATCAAGTAATTTGGTATTTTAGAACAAATATAATTCCTTTATTGTGACTAGAATAAGGAGATCCTGGCCTTGCTGTCCCTTCAGGTGGAAATTCAAAGGGAGGCATCTAAAATTGCAGGCTCAGAGATGTGCAGATTTTGAATTGCATGGTTTGATCACCCTTTTCTTTTTTTTATTGTGCTTATAGAAATAACATCAATTGGAGACCAGAAATGGTTTTTTGAAAATCGGATCAGATTTACTCATTGAATTTTTTTTTGACAGAACAGGACAGAGTTTTAAGTTCTTCACACAGTCATCTCAGTTCATGAATGTGGCCTTAAGGCTGAACTGTTCCCTTTTTATATGCCTATATACAATACTCAAGCAAACACAATGGAATGGCATATTGGAAAGCTTTTAGCCTCTTGCACCACTTAGTACAATCTTTTTAGCTGTCTGCATTGTTTACTCATCCTCCTGCACCACTGACAGTAAAAGCCTGCACGAGTTTCTTTTTGTCTTTCTTTCTTTCCCTTCCTTTTTTTTTTTTTTCCCCTCTCCTCTCCAGCAGCACTGCAGACACAGTAGCACAACCGACTCAAAGAAAAACAAACCAAAGCAACCTCCAAATTCCAAACCTCCGCAGGACAGGCTGCTTGTGTGAAGCTGAAAAGGAGCCAGAGCATACCAGCAAGGAAGCCGTGATTTCATCCAGCAGCCTGACAGAAACTCCGAGGCTCTACTGCAGCAGTTTGTGCAGATGCAGCAGCATCCCTCTGACCGGGTCTGTGTCAAATGCTAGCAGAGGAGTCCCCAGGAGGAGGATGCCCATGTAATTCTGTGTCACTGCCCCCTTGCTTTTTAGTTGCAGCTCTCTGAGGAAACCAGGTACGCTCTACAGGTTTTTAAACAGTTTTTATTCCTTAGGATGATGCCTAATTTCCAAGGGAAGCGTAAGCTGCATGGAAACAGGGAAGATTGATGAGAGAAAGAAAGGTCCCCGAGGAGGGTCATTCCCCTCGCCATGGAGTGGTGGTAGTCAGGTTTCCTGTGGGAGGAGGTACAGGAAAATTAGCCTGAGCGGAGGTGGCTGGGGCATTTGCCTGGGGTACAGGTTGGCAGGGAGGTTTCTGGCGAGGTCTGCAGCCCAGTGGTGGGGATCCTGAGAGGCTCCACATGTGGCATAAGGGCATGAGGGCTCAGGGGTGAGTAGCAGCTGTCACACATGTTTTGGTGCTTGTCTGGGGACTGATATTTGTGGTTTAGTATCTGTGTGTCAGGCTTGTGTGCCAGGTCAGCAGGCAGGAAAGCGCTGCTGGCCAGGTGGGGGAGAAGGTTTAGGATGGCGTGTGCTGGGTGGGGGAAACACTGACAATTATAGCAAACCCATTTGCACTAGCATGACTCCGGGGTGACTCTGCTGAAAGCAGTAGAGTAATGCTGACAAAACCGTGAACGGGATTTGGCCTTATAATGTGAAAACGAGAAGATTTGGCAGAGGGCCTGGAGGGGTGCTGGGAGCTAGTCTCTGAATGTATAAATGCATGCGTTTCTAAAAAAAAGTCTGTGCTGGTTGCTGGATAGATGTCTGAAGCCCTCAGAGCGTGCATCACCTTTCATAGGAAACAAAGAGGTTGTTGCGTTTCAGACAGCCTCCCCACTGAATTATTCAATGCAACTAAATAACTACAGAGCTCCACTGAGTTACATAAAACTGCAAAACTGGCTCCCTCCCTTGCCTTGAACGAATGCTATTTTCTCTTTCCAAATGCTACATTATAGCATCAAATGGGTGGCTTAGAGCAATGCTCAAGACACTTGGAGAAAGAACAGAAAATATAGTAAGACAAGCATGGAGGGGAACTGATGTAACACTATCAGAAAGGTTCAGACCGAAGCACAGACTGCTGCTGGTCGTGGGGAAATGACAGCGACTGAAATAGAGCGTGCTTTGTGCCCTGTTGTGTCTTCAGAGCTAGTGCCTGTCCAAAAATGCTAATCTAGAGACAGCACCACCTAAAGAAAAGCAGAAAAGCACAAAGGCTGAGTGTTGTTACAGTGACTACTTCATGTGCTGGGTTTATTCCAATGCAGGAGATGCAAACCCTGCGTATAATCCATGCTGGCTCTCTTGCACCCTTTCACTTGCTTAGCTTCACCATTCTTCTTGTCAGATCCCCACCACTGTGCCAGAGCTGAAGCTGGTATACGTACCAACAGGGAAGCAAATGCCTCTAAATGTCCGTTCTCTGGAGCTGCAGGGCTGGGGGGAGCAGCTTGTCCCCATTAGAGCAGCCCTAAGGAAACGTCCCGTTTGCCATGCTGACACGAGCTCCTGTGAACATCGTGACAGGTGGGGAACAGGCACTGAACCAGCCCCTCACCTCCCCCTGACACCACGCCAGTACCTCCTGCATGGGGACACAGGCAGCCACGAACCCCCCAGCACCAGAGGAGTATTTGAGAGCAGCCCCATGATTGCTCTGTGTCTGCTTTACTGGCAGCTAAGGAGCGCCCTGAATGCTCCTTAGCATTCCATGCATGAAGGTGGGTTACTGCTTCTGAAGATGGAGACATCCAGTGCTCGACTCAGATAAAAAGTTTGCAAACATTGAACATTTACCTTTGCTGAATTACCTTTCCTTTTCCAGCAAAGATAATTCGCTAAGAAATTCATGGCTGGACTGGAAACAAAACTATTAGACTGCTAATCAGAAATCACAGGGAGAAATGCAATATAAGTCCCATGCAGGAGCTGAAATGTTTTAAACAGGTTGGTTTGTTTGTTGTTATGTAAAGTTAATATATTTGTAAAAACCATGGCAGTTTGCCAGAAAATGAGTATGTTTATCTCATAATTTATTCATAGTGTTGCGATTAACAACTTCATGTTGTTGGTCTGGCTTATCTATTTTCCTTTTTAAAAAAAACAAACAACAAAACCTAATCTGTACAGAGTGACATAATTTTTTTTGTTAAAGTTTTGCTGCTGAATCTTTCTAATGCTACCTTGACTATAATGAAACTCGTGAAATTTAGAAAGGCCAGGCTTTAAAAAAAAAAAAGAAACACAGATTACCACAACAAATGTTTTATGTTTATATTTTGACATCTGACCTGGAATGATCATAAAGAATTGCAGGAATATTGAACAAATTGCCAGAAACTATAGTATGTACTATAATTAGCATGAACAAATGTGATAGAATGAGGAAAAATCAGTATAGCTTTTGTAGAAAAAAATATCTGACAGCTCTACTGGAGTTTTTTGGGAGGAGGGAGGAGAAGGGAGTCACCAGTGAAGTCTCAGAAATCTGCCCCTGGGCTTGTGTTGTTTGACATAGAAGTTATCTGGAAAAAGAAATGTAGTTGGAAGTGAGAGAGTTTTGTGACGGTAAGTTACTCTAGGTAGCAAAAATGAAAGTCAGCTGGGAAAAGGATCTCAAGCTATGAGTTATTGGGTTAAAATGGCAGGAAAAAAATCAATGTTTTTAAGAGCAAAGGAATGCACCCCAGTCAAACAATCCTAACTTTGCGTGCAGAGAGAGCAGCGCTGAATTTTCTCCTCCTACTTGGGTAGAAGAGATCCCTGAGTTACAACACACAGTTTTGTGAAGTTGTCAGCCCAGTGCTCAGTGATGGGGGAGGAAAGTGAGTATAACACTAGGAATTATTAAGGAAAGAACAGAGAGGAAAACATAAGCATAGTAGCAGGAAATTTATGGAACTCACATCTTGAATATTGTCTGCAGCTCTATTTCTCTCATGCTAAAAAGAACAAGAAAAGTTCAAAAAAGGGTAAGAAAGCTGAAGCAACTGGTACACAGCAAATGATTAAACAGTCTGGGACTCTTCAGAGTGGAACGAAAGGAGCAGAGGGGAGATTTGACAATGAATCTTGAAACCATGAGCAGCATAGAGAGAGGGATTAGAGAGTAATTATTTCCTGTCTCACAAAGCAGAAGAGCTAAAGGAAACCAAGAGAAATGGGTGGGTAAAAGGTCCAAAACAAACAAAACGAGGTACTTTTTAGCTAGCTGTGTAACTGAACTTTGGAACTTTGTGGATGCCAAAGGCTTACATGGACTTGCACAGCTACTGACCAAATCAATGGAAGAAAAATTAATCAAAGTCCATAAACCAGGAGGATAGCACATCTGTCCCTGGAGGTTATTGAGCTGCAGACTGCTGCGAGCTGCAACAGGTACCACGTGTCACTGTACACTTGTCCTATTCATGTTTCTTTCTGCCGGCAACTGCAACTGATGCTGGGCTGAATGGCACTTTGGTCTGACCCAGTCTGGCCACATTTAAGACATGACTGGAATCCAGCAGGAAACTGAAATGGTGAAAAAGCCATGGAGGTATCTGCAGTGAAACAAAACCAGAAAGTGTCCCCCTGTCAAACTAAACAGCAATGAAGAAAGGTTCATCGCAAAAGATGATGATGGACCTAATAAAGAGATGTGAAAATGAGCAGTATAAGACTGTTTGAACTGTGTCTAGGCAAAATGAGTAAAGTGAGTTTGTTTTCTTGGAGAAGGTAAAAGGAGAGATATGCCAGGAGTGGGAGGAACAAGGAAGAAAGGATTCAACATGAAAGCTTGCCTCAGCTTTATCCACGCAAATACAAACGACTGCCCACCTACCATACAGTCAGTGCTGTTTGGACCTGCAGTTCCCAGGCTCTCATGATATGCTCCTTTAGAAGATAGGTTGTTATCCTGACACATCCTTGGGGATAACCTTTATTATGATATGAATGGATCAGCAAGTTACGACAAAAACATGCATATGGCAACAAGGTCATTTTCAGGGGGCTCCTTGTGCTTTTGTGAATGACGTAATTTTGGGTTTGCTTTCTCTTTATAAAATACCCACCCATCCTAAACTTTTCAGTTCAATCTTAACTTAGTATTTTGAGAAGAGCAGGGCAAAAATTCAGAAATGGTGTATAAGTGATGAAAATGAAAATCTACCAGGACTTTTCCTACAAAACAGTACTAATAAGAAAAAAAATACTTCTGTATGAGTTAGCTAATTTCATAGTGTTTATCAGAAAATGATAAAGTATTTGTTACTGTGAACTGCAGATATGCTTTTTGCAGTGCATTAGGAAGATAAGGAGGTCTAGTATTTTCACATGGGTAGTAGCAGATCCAGCTAAAGATGATGATGGACCTAATAAGGAGATGTGAAAACTGCAGCATGACATGCTTTTATTGAGATTTCACCTCCGTTTCACCCCTTGAACTGATTCAGTTCAAGAACACATCCTTTGCCTGATTATTTACTGTAGAACAGGAACCAGTCTTTAGACACTGTTACAGACACATGACAATGTGTAACTGTAATGTAATTCACACATTTGAGAGCCATGAGAAGGTGCAAATTACAGCTCAAAGTCCTGTATACAGGGTTTTATAACATTTGCATTTCTCATTAGGCTTTTCTCATTATTTGTAGTGGGAATTACTCTAGCTTCAATCATTTCTATAGAAATTTATTTCAATCAAGTTTTGTTACATCATCCAAACTCACTGCACGAAAGGCAATTTAATTCTAGTTCAGGATACGTTGCAACTAGTGATTTACCTCCACTGCTTTTGAGTAAACTTTAAACTGGATGAATTCCTTCTAAATGGGAAAGCCAAGGTTAGTCAAAGTAGACTCACTGATTCAAAACTGGTAAAGCAAGTCTTTTTGAATTCTTTCATCTAGATTAGACACTGGTCAAATTTAGGAGCTGTATAACGTGTCACAGCCAGGCTGTCTGGCTACCTGCTCTTCTATTGCGGAAACAGGATCTAGAACCATCGGTAAATACATCCTTACAACAGTGTGTGCTGACCAGGAATAACTGCAATGAAAAATCAAGCACCACTGGGAATCAAGCCCTGCTTGCAGTAGGCAAGCCTGAACAAGGATTACAAACAACTAGGGAAGGCTTCCCACAACTCTTGTGCTTTGAGCTCCTTTTGGAAACATTTAACCTCATTTAATTCCCTTTGTATTCTACCCAGTGAATAGTGTTTTCCTTTTCTCTTTGGTCTTTCTATACCACTGTAGTCAACTAGTCAAAGATGAAGAACCCAGACATGAAATGTGACCAGCCTGGATTTGTTTGTCCTGGAATTTGTTCAACAGCTATCTCCTCTGACATTGATCTGGAAGTGCAGCTATTCACAGGCTGTTTCTTCTCATGATGTAGGCAGACCCACATCTAAACTAGCATGTTATTTTGAGTCCCTCAGACCACTCATTGATTCCCTAAGTGCAAAACTGTTTTGCTATTTTACTCACTCTTTCAGATGTTTTACAGTAGCATAGGGAAAAAATGGAATAATGCGCTTCCTTGGGAAAACAGACCATTATTCATTCCCTGCTGAAAGACTGCTCATCTCAGCTGACAAAAGATGTCCTTTCCACAAATGTCTCTGATTTAAGCTTGTGGATTCAAGACAGCTCACATATTACACATATTACTCCATAGTTTTTATTATTGACTTTATTATACCATTAAAACATAGGTAAATTTTCCTAGACACATAAACACTCATTTGAAAGGAGAGAGAGAGAAAGAGACTGTAGAAATAGCCCACAAAATCTGAGCCTTATGTTATCTTTGTAATACTTTCATCTGAAACTTTGATGATGAGAGTAAGATACTGCCTTATGAAAAACGTGTAGTGGCTACTTAGGAAGTTCTGGGAATGGACAGTGGCCCATTGACCCCTGAAATGTTGGAACTGCTGATCTAAATCTACTGCCTGTGAACGTGAACACCACATACTGAAGAATTTGAGTACTTGATGTGACCTGTGCAGGTCTCAGTACTGTGGGCTTGTTTTATTGGCCTTTAGAACAGTAGGGAAATACCACTCATGTTCTTGTTTTCCATCTTATTACCTTCTGCATGTATGCAGGAGAGAATTATCATAGAAAGTCAGGAAGACTTCTGCTGAAAAACTTTGTAGATTTCAAGTGAGATTCAGACACTCTTTGTAGAATTAGAGAGAATTATCAATGAACATTAACTCAAAGAAACAGACTTGATTTAAAGTTATTCTTGCATGAACTGGTGTCATTCTACTCACTTTAGCGGAGCTGCTGCAAATTTATATTGACGTACATGAATTCAGAAAGCATAGTACTTTACTGAAAAACTCAGATTTAAAAATGAGTAACAGGCATGCTGTCATATCTGTAGCAGGAGCTTTAATTACTATAATTAAAGAAAATCTGCATGAGCTGAAAGATAGGTTGCACTTTGAAGCATTCAAGAGAGAACATTATTGTTCTGATAAAATCTTTAATTGCACCTACTTACCTTTCTCAACTATTTTTTTAGTCCAAACAGCTTATAACCTTTTTTTAGGACACACATGACAACTGCTTCAGTGCATTTCAATTTAGGCCATGGCTAACTTCCCTTCCAAAGATTTTAATAGATGCCTTGCAAAAATTCACTCAGATGTTTCTCTGTGGTAGTCAATCCTCATCTGAAAACTCTTAGTTTCAGTAAAATGTATGTTATCAGTCTGAAATGCTCCTATTCTTTGCACTTTAAAAGCTAATATTCCAAGGGTGAGTTGAGGTACTGTTGGCCGTTGACTTCATTTTCATCGTTGCTGTTTCGGTTCTGCTGTACAACCACACAAGGAAATGTACGGGCTGCTTAGTTTCACTGATCTCCTTGAGAAAACCATAGACAATGTGTAAATGTCAAGCACCGTGTTGGCTCTGCCCTACATCTGCTGCTGAGGAAAACTGGGCAGCAGCAGCGGTACCGGCAAAGAGCCTTGGAGTTATTGGCAGGCAGGAGTTTCATGGGAGAGGCCAGTAGAAACATCTGTCTTCCTGCTGCTGCCAGCACCGAGGAGGGAGACATACATGTAGTCATCCTTCGGCAGCTGGAAGATCTGAAAGACAGATAAAATAGTGCTATCTCTTCTTTTGGTAAACAGGAAGCCCTGGTTCAGAGGTAAAAGACACTTCTCTTTCTTCTTGGCTGCAGGAAGTGGAGCGACTTCACACGAGCATTAGGGAGATTGCTTCACAGCAAGAACTCCCCGAGCCCAGGGGTGGGGTGGGAATCTTGGCTTATTTTCCTCTCCAGTAGCTAAAGTGCCAGCTGGGATAGGCCAGACCAAATTCTACCACAGTTTAAAATAAACTGGTGTAAAAATAGGATTTAGTCTGCCTGAATTAGCAACGAACTGGCATCTAAACTCCAGAGCATCGAGTCTTCCCGAAGTCCCTAAGTTCTCTCTGTGGTGACTGAAGAGAGCTGGGTGCCCCTAAAGGCCACTTGTCTCTCTGAGCTGAGATCTGGCCTTCCCAAGGCTGGGCACCTAACCAGAGGCATGGAGTGCCACCACGGCTCCCATGCCTACAGCTCTGTGTCTGTGCTGTGTCACCTCGCTTGGCAGCATAGCGGCACGTCAGGCTCCTTGCCCTTCCTGGTTTTAGTGAAATACCAGTGTCACTTGTCTAGGATTTTTTTTTTTTTTCAGGGATTTAAGACATTTTCAAGTGCAGAAGTGTTATCTAGGTGCCTAAGTTCCAGACAAAGGCTTTTTCTTGGGGTTTGCACAGCTGGCCCTTGCAGGGAAGTTGCTCTCTTGGCTTGGACCAGAGGTCCAGTACCCAGCTGACAAGGACAGGTTGCATGAGGACCAGCGTGAACAGCAGCCAAAAGCAAGTGCTGAGGGAAAAAAAAAAAAAGAAACATGGCCATAAACTGATGCCATGGGAAAGAGTATAAGAAGCAGGGTGTACACAGGGAATACCCAGGCAGATAGAAGTTTATATTTGCAGAAGACTTAACCGCTGTTACCTCGTGTGTATCTAAACTTACTTTGGCAGGTGGGTCCTGGGATCCTGCTGTCTGAAGCATTCCCAAGATCTGGCTCTGTTCAGCCGTGTAATCCTTGCATGCAGCCTGGCTTAAGTTTTACAAACCCAACATGCCACTGGGTAGCCAGCAGGCCCCGGGATGGTAACTGAAAGGCGGTCACAGAGCTGAAGCAAGTCCTCACCAGGAAAGGCAGCGCAGGTCAGGGAGCAGGAGGCCAACGTGCCCGGGAGAGGCGTAAGGACGTGAGAAGGATGCACTAAGGTAAGGACACTTGTGCACCCTGTGTACCTTTTTCTGATTTCAAGCGTCAGGAAGGTTATGTCAAACCTAGGCATGTACGGCTATATGAAGCGTATGCTTGCTGTTGACATGGCCTGTAATGTATTGCTGCCACTTTCAAAAAATTAGTAAGTGCCCTGTCTGTGCGAGGTGAATTCCTGGAGAGGGCGAGCGCAGTGCCATGGAGTCAGGGCACATTATCGATTTATTTGCACGTGTGGACCAGCTCTGACAGGGCGCCGATGGAGCAGCACTCGGGACAATCCTTTCTTCCAGGCGTCTCAGCCGAGTGCCAAAGCCCAGCTCCGCAGCCGTAAATCCGCCCCAAGAATTCACTCAGAGCAAATACCAAAGCCGAGGGCAACCTCTCCCGCCGCTTGCAAAGCCCTTCGTGTCCGGAGCCCCTCACCGTGAGAGGAGTAACGCGACACAGCGTAACTCGGAAAGCGGATTGCAGCCACCAGGCAGTGTACTGGGTATAAATACGTGACACGTATGTTAATAAGAGCGTTTTTAAATGTTGACGTTGAAGCTGGGGGGGTGGTGGTGGTGTGAACGGCTGAGCCGTCAGGTGGGGAGCGCTGCCCGGTGGGCTCCGGAGCGGCAGCGCCGGGCGAGCGGCCGGGCGCGCTGCCCATGCGGCACCCGGCGGGCGCAGGCGCTGTCACGACCCGACCTCGGGAGCAAGCGGAGCCGCCGGCCCCAGGCACTACCGCGGCCCTTACAGGAGCGCCCTGCCGCCGCCGCCGCCCCGGCCAGCCCGCTGCGGCAGCCGAAGGCCGCCGTGAGACGGCCCGCTGCCCACGCACCCGCCCGCCGGTGCTGGCGGAGCGGCGGTGGCGGCGGGAGCGGAGGAGTCAGGTGGGGCGAGAGGCGGGGCGGGGCGGGCGCTGCGTTGCCCGGGCGACGGGGGCGGGCGGCGCGGCGGGGCCGGGCCGGGCCGGGCCCTCCCGCCATGGGCTGCCGGGACGCTGTCAGCGGGATAAGAGCGGAGCGGGTGGCCGGGCGCGCCGGCTCCGGCGGGGCGGAGGAGCGGGTAAGGGCGGGGCGGGCGTCGTCGCCGCTTCGGGTTGCGGGGGACCCGCCTGGCGGCGCGGGGCCGGGTGGGAGGCGGGAGGCCGGGCAGCTCGGCGGGCACAGGCCCTGCTGGGGGTTTCGGCGAGGGGGCGCCCCGCCGCGGGCCGAGGCGGGCGCCGGGAGCCGCCGTGCGTGGGCCGGGGCGGGCTGTCACCCGGCGCCGGCCGCCTGGGTGGCGCGAAGATGCCCGCTGATGGCCGCTGGAGGCTCAGGGCAGCCTGGCGGCCGCGGCGACAGCAGCTGAGGGAGGCGGAAGAAGCGGCCGCCGGTGGCGCAGGCGGGGCCCTGCCCCCCCCCGAGGCTCCCCGGGTCAGGCAGGGGCCGGGCCGCGGCGGCCGCCGGCGGCGGGAGAGGCGGATGCGGCTTCAGGGCCCGGCGTGTTCCTCAGGGGCAGGAGGGGGGACCGGGTGCGTGCGTTCCGTGGGTTTGTGCGAGGCCGTTTGTGGCCCGCAGTGCTTCTTCCGAGCCCGTGGCCGCGGCTGTCGCCGAAAGGCGGCACTTAGCCCTCCGTGTGCGTGTACCGGCGGTGTGTGCGGGGTTGTTCGCCGCTCCTTGCCGTGTCAGCGGGGTGCTGCGGCCCTGCGCTTGTGCAGCAGCGGAGCACAACGCCTCGCCGGCGACGAGGCGTTTGTTGAAGATAGGAGATAACAATTGAAGAAAAGCAAATGTGGGCCGTTCACGGAAGCGCGATAACGTTGAGGGACGCGGAATACAACAGTCACAGCACTTCAGCACCTGAACTATGCGTTTTGGTTTTTTATCCGCTGAAAAGAGTGGACGGAGGAGCAATGAGAACTCTGCTAGATATTCTCTGAGCATGGGGAGAACGTGTGAAGACACTCTTCTGAGGGGAAAAAAAGTAAATCTAAGAATTGGACATTACCTGGTATCCCCAAATGAACTGAAGAGCTGCTTTTTACTTAACTATAAAGCGAGAGAGAAGGCAGGGAAAGCAGGTGCATCACTGGAAGTGAGAATAAAACTTCTTGTGTAAGGGAAAGCAGAGCAAGTAAAGAAATTCAGAAAGAGGATCAGATGACTGAATGTGGTGGCCTAGGAGTTGGAAAAGCATCTAATGTGGTTATGAATGGGAACTGGCTAGAGAAGAAAATCTGGATGGGAGATTTTATTTTTTTTTCCTTTTTAGTTGTAATGCCACATTAATCAGTAAGACTTAGTATAAGGATCTAGAGAAACTTGAAGTTAGTGACAAGCTTGTGTTGCTAACAGAATCGTACTGTTGCCTGTGAGGTGGTGGGACAACCTTTGGCAGAAAAACCATCAAGGGGATCTGTTTTAGTGATGTGTATCATCATCTTATGCTAGGTAGCAGAAAAGAAATGTCTGGAACACTTAACCCTTCCTGAAGGAAGGATCTGAATTTGCTTGCTTGGACAAGAGGCCGTGTCTGCATGGAGCTTTTATCATAACGGGGCTACAGCGTGGTAAGGAGTCAGGAAAATACTGAGTCTCCTTTTTGCCTTTAACTGTAGGCTGACAGACCAGTAGTGCAAAGAAGAAAGCATCTTCTTTAGGTACCTTAGAAAATCTGTGGTTTAGTGACTCAGTTTCTGGTGGACATCTATTAAAATGGAGCGAATGAAGAATGAGAATGCTTTCATATGTTGTCGTAGATAAGAAAAAAGATCAGCTTTTTCTTGGGTATTTTAATTTTACTCTTCTTTCTTCCTCGTTGTGCTTTGGACAGAGAATCTTGCAAGCTAAGAGCAAGTAGCTTTTAATGCCTTACTTCTAAAACCAGAGTTAATAGTAAATGAGACCTCAGGAAGTCAGTTGTCACTTGATTTGTAAGATCTTTTAAGAGGAGCTTTTTTTAATGTCACTCCCTTCCTGCTTTCCCTCTGTCCTTCCCCCATTAGTTTTTTTACCGTACTCAAAGACAACTTTCTGTTAAAAATGTTTAATTAATTGTAAGAAGTTTTCCTGTTAGGTTAGTAACCATTTAATTAAGATTCTTCTTAAATGCTTCTTTTGCTTTGTCCTTTCTCTTAGTCCCTGGTAGGTTTTTCATGTGCCTCCATAACAGTTTTTAGTGCAGTTTAAGACAATAGGAAAAGAGACTGTAGGCACCTTGAACAATAGGATAGATCTGTTGGAAATTAAGATACATAATATGTAAACACTAGAAAAGAGAAAGTACATTCTTAACACTTACTAAAAGTAAGTTGCTGCTTTTATATAGTTCTCTTTACAGTTAAGCTCAAAAAATGTAAACAAATCCTATGAAATATGAACAAACACTTCAGTTTTTATTGTCAGTGATTTCTTTAATAGACCACAGTGCATCCTTATTAATATACAATTGTACACCCTTGCAGCTTCCGTCTAATTTCCTTTGTATTTGAAGAATGTTGTCATTATCATGGTAGTCTCTTTTCCTGTAAGATAATGTTGCATGTAGAGGAATTCTGAAGCAAAACTGGTTTTGATACTTGTCTCTTGCAGGCAGAAGGGAGCAGAGGGAATGTAGGGTGAAATGATTATTTTGTAAGAGGATTCTGGAGCACCAGGAAGTGTTTGCTGTCCAGAACACACTTGCTTGTCCTCTGCGGGTGAATTTAAGCTCTTTGGAGTGAACAGCCGTCATTGACAAGACCTCACTGATATCTATTTTATTCCTTTTTGGGGAGCTGTCAGGCTCTGTGGGCTTCCGTAGTGAGGAACTGTAGTATCTGTTGCCTGAGATGTCTACATCTACATATTGTTGATTCAACTTTAAGGTCATCTTTTATGTTTGTTGGAAAGTTGGATTATAGTGTTGGAAAAGGATTGTAATATGCAGTGAAGGGAGGGCTGTATGTATATACGTCTGGGACTACTTTGACTCTTGCTTTCTTTTCCAGTTCAGAGACAGTTGTGAGAATGTCAGTTACTGTGGCAAATTACTGCTTGATGAAGATTCATAGGCCTTTAGATACTATCAAGTAATTGAGCTGGTGTCATCAGAGCTATCAGCTCTTGCAATAGCACTGATCTGGAGATAACAGTTTTTAGGCCGGGAAAAGATCAGGTAGGAGAGACCTGTGGCTGCTTCTGTTCTGTCAGCTGGATTGGTATGTCTGAGCTGGCTAAGCTGATCGAGCAGCTTGCTGCTGCTGAAGGGGGAGATCTCCCTCCTGCCTCCTTCCCTTTGCTGGCAGTGACAACTGCCTGATCCCTCAACGTGGCAATTAAAAAAAAAAAAAAAAATCCAGCTGAAAAAACTAATTTTCTGCAAACCTGTGGAGATGAGTCACATCGAGAAGGAACTGGATGAGGGCAGTGCTAGAGGAAAAGGAAGGGAAGAGTTGCTGGGGAGGAACAGAAGCACCTTCTTGCTAGTCATGAGTTGTCAGGTGGGCTGAGCTGTCTTGTTTAACTGTACCCTAGCTGTTCCTCAGGAGGTGGGGGCTTTTGCGTAGGCTCAACAGGGTGTCTGCTTCAGCTGTCGTGGTCATTTGAGAAGAACTAATAAAGCAGCATGGTATGCACTAGATCCAGATTTTCTTTTCCTCTGTTCAGATTCGGGTCTTGCATTTGAACATGTCTTTCAGTGACTTGTTGAAATTAGTGCATGGGGATGTTATGCCTCCAGATAAAGCACTCTGTACAGAAGTGATACTGGAATGTGTGAAGGGGAAGGGAAAGGAGAAAAAGATGCTATATGCAGTCTTGAGGTTTTTCTTGATATGAGCTATTAGCTCTTTATGGTTCATGTTTGCAGCCTGGGGTCGGATTAAAACCCCGTTTTTTCTGGGAAGTCAGTTTTTTTGGTACTGACTATTAGAGTAGAAGTGTAAGTCTTGCTGTTGTGTTTTTTAGGTAACTATACTGTGCTCTGTGTGAAGATAGAGCTTAAATTTGATGCTGAGTGTGAGAGCAAAACAGAACTAAATTAAACGCAAAAATTCACTAGCTTATATATGTTGAAGAAGGGGATAGCTATGTAATACTGTGATTAATGTAGTAAAGTCCTGGAACATCTATATCTTGGTACCTTTAAGTGCTGAAACTTCTATTGTGTCTTTGTTCTGGATATCTCTCTTAAGTTCCACTAGCTTTTTTAGTCACCACTGCGCATTTCATCTTTGTTCATATTCTGTAGCTCAGGTATTTTGTGGGTTTGGTGTGTTGCAAAAGAGCAGAGCTTCTTGGACTTTATTTCTTAGCCCACTTCTCCCCCATAAATAACTCACTACTGCCTGCTGATGCTGTGGGTGGGATTTTGCAGTGGCCACAGAGTGGATAAGCACTGAAAGGGTTGTCTTCTGCACTTGAGCTTGTGCAGTTCACTGAAGGCATCTGGGGCTTGCCCTGTGACGCTTGAGTTTGTATGGGGTTTTTGAGCCATGTGGAGCTGAGGTACTGTGAGAATTACTCTTACTTACATTGTGAAAGAGCTTTTCTGTGCTTTCTGGATAATTTGAAAGGTGGGAAGTGGAGGGCAAAAGTGATGAACAGTGGTTTGCAAAAGATGGTGGAAGACTACTGCCCATTAGACTGTGTCTGTGTTAGAGTGGTTGAGCCAGCATCTGACAATCTCTGCTAATCCTCACGTTAAGAAATTCTTTGCCCTCTTTTCCTGCACCCACAAAGTTGAGCTCCTTGGCTTCAGTTAAAAGCATCACCATGCTCCTTGGAAAAGTGTGGGAGCATGAAGTACTAATTGTGAATTGGGAGGAGAGAGTTCCTGGTTCTTCAAACCTGTGACAGTAGAGGAAAAACCTTTCTGCTTTCCCAAGAGAAAATTGGGAAGGTGAAATATCAGAAGGAATTACTGTCAGGTAGTGCCATATGCAAGGTTTCTTTGGAAGCATTAAAACTGATGTTAACTGCATCCACTTTTATTTCAGCAAATGGTTGACTTCATCTATTCCTCTTTAGTATTGTGGAGGCATTTATTGAAGATTTGTGTTCTTGGGGGAGATTGAATGGCAAAAAGCATCTAACGAGATCTGTCTACCTCAGTAAGCAACTGATTTGGTTAGGGCTTTAGTGTATTAAGCAAAAGATGAGGAATGAGTAACAGAAACAGCAGTCTGAAGGGATGAATAGCTCTCAATGTCTTAATTCTGGAAAAGAGTGAATCAATAAGGAAAATACTCAAGCCTTAAGGAAATATTCCTGATAGTTCATAATTGTATTGCAGGAACTGATATAAGTCCAGCAATATACTTTCATTATAATATTTCAAGAGTTGAAATTTGTCCAGTTTTGGTTCAAACAGACACTGAAATAGTCTTAAAATGAACCAAAAGGGCAAGTCTTTCACCTTCCTATTCTCTTTCTATTGAAAGGCAAGAGCATTTAACAATCCTAATTTCAAAGAATTGAAAGCAGACATTCTTATGACTTGCTGTAGAGAAAACAAAACAAAAGCCCCAAACTGTAAAACTTTGTGTCTAACCTCAGGTACATATTTATCTTTGTATTACTTGCATCTTTCAGTTAGGAGGGGAGATTTGAGTCACTGAAGAGTGCGTAGTTTCATTCTTGATTTGTACGTTTCAATTAACAAAAGATCAAAGGAAAGCAGAATTTCCTTTATGTGTCTGGATATACAGATGAAATGCTGTGTGGGGTCTTTTCAACTCCAGAAGGTACTCCTAATTAATCTAAAACTATCTTTAGAAGCCTAAATTACTTCAGTTACAAAGCCAATTTGATTATTGGAGTCCTGCTAAATCCTTAGCATTTGCAGAAAACATTATCATATGATGATCGGTTACTGAAAATACTACTTGGCTGTGTACGTAGCCTTCATCTGGCACACTTCATTCATCTCCCCAGCTATCTCTCAGCAGTGTGTGTGTGCGTGTGATAGACGTCTATAGTTTGGGGACTCCTTAAACACGAAGTTTGGCTATTTTTTGTATTGTGGATGGATTTAGGGTTTTCTCCAGTAGTTCGGAACTTTCTTAAACATTTGTCTATCTAGTAATAGGTCTACTGGGAAACTTCATACTCTTAGTCATTATTATGTGAAATTAAGTATAATTATTGATTATAGTTTCCCTGTTGGAGTCTATACTGCTTGACTAATTTTGAATGCTGTTTAAACTTCAAAAATAAAATACAAATCTTAGCTGTTCCTTATTTGTATTCCCACTGGAGGAAAGCTACCTGAAGTGAGATGTTATGTGAGTCATTTTGCCTGTAGTACTGTTGACTGGGTCTTCTGGGGCTAGTTCAGTGCCAGAAAGGTCAGTAGAGCTGGAACAAAGACCTCTTTGCTGTAAAGCCTGCGAGAAGTACAGGGTCTGCTTCCCCAAAGCAACCAAAGCTGTTTGCACTTTGTAAAGAAGCTGGCAGGCTGATACAGCAATAACAGTGTATGAAACTCCCAGATATTTAGGTAAATTATTTTTTTAATACCACCTTCAGTATTGCTACCTGCTGTCTGATTACTAATAGAAAATATGGACTTCACTGAGCAGTTTTAAAGTCCCAGAAGCAGAATTAGTCTTCTGCCCATTGATGACATCTTTTTTTTTTTTTTTTTAACCCTCATCATTGACCTTCCCCTCTTATTTAATTGCTCTTAGTGGGTACTTTAGACACAATGCCAAAATTTATCTTAAGCACTTTACTTTCTAGTTTTAATCCTCTAACTACTAAGCCTTCAGTTTCAGAAACGGCCTTTAGTCACTCATATCCCTTCAGCAAGAGTGCCTCAAGGTACTGCTCAACAACTCTTGCCTCTTCTATCTCTGAGTATTGGTGCAATCACAATGTATAATCTTACAAATTACAAAAAGATTTGTATGGTCCTTCAGATCACGGTATGAGTGGTACATTTGTTGTTTAAAATAATCTCCAGGTATGCAGTGTGGTCTGCATACTTGCAGTGTGGTCACAAGTACAGCATTTTTCCCAGTTGTACCGGAGACCACACTATCTGCTGTACTGTATATTAATGTAAGAGGATATTCACAAAGTCTGCCTGGTCTTGCAGGGCTGCTCTGTGTAGGCTGGCTACTGGAGAGGCCCTGAACTTCTGATTTACCTTCTGTAGCAGACTGCTGCTTTCCTTTCACTCTACAGAGTCTGTGGAGGTTAGTCTCGATCTTTAGGTTTAGCCATTAGTCATTACTGTGCAACCATGGCTGTCAAGGCTTGCTTTGTAGTCTGTTCTGGGGGTAAGTATCAAACCTGAAGCTTGGAAGAAGATATTTAGGAGTATTACCTGCGTATATTTTAATTTGGGGAAGAACTTGTTAGCACTCTGAGTAGTGTTCGGAACAAGGCTCACTTGGGAGCTATTCCACTTCAGCCTTTTTAGTGCTGAATGTTTTACAGACCTTTGTCCTTCAGTTTTCTTTTGGAAGAGCTTACTGGTCTTTCATAGCTTATTTTCTGCATAGATTCTGTCTTGTGGTGGAATATTTGTTAGTTTCTTTCTCTAGTTCCATTTGTTTCTTACAGGTGTTGTCCTCTGGCACTTCAGGTAAGTTCTGGAACAGATCCTTGTCTTCAACTCTGCTAACATTTTCTCTAGCATTTTCATGATATTGGTATCAGCATGGTATTCTCCAGTGCATTTCAGCTGGTTTCCATGCTAGCAAGCATATTTGTTTCTAACACAGTTAATGTTGCAATTACTATCTTTGAAGGCCCCCAGCTTTCCCCATGCCTGTTCTGAGGAATGTTTATTCTCTGTGCCTGCATGCACTGGTCTGAAATATGCAAATTTTAAATGAACTGGAATGGATTTAATGTGGCTAACAACTATGTTGTAGTTACTGGCTTTGGATACTAGAAGACCACGAGCTAAGCATAAACTTGAGTATAGCATATGTATAGGGTTAATGCATTATTTGAGTGTAGGTGGTTGTTTCAGAGCCTGTCTTTCATTAGTGCTGTATTTTTTTTTATCTTGTAGATGAATCATCTCTCATCTTTTAACTTGATTTCAGGTTCAACAAGAATGCATTCACAGGTGTTTCACATTGTTTGACTAAATAAAATTCCATGTTAAGTTGAGAAGCAGTCCCAAAGCACTTGAGTAATATGCAGCCAGCTTGTGGGATTCTTTGCCATTAATTCTTTCTCAATGCTATTTCATCCAGACTCAAAAGGAGGAAATTGTTGATTATCTGATAAGTTGTAAAGGGGATACAGATCTTCATAGCTCAAGGCAGAACCTGATAACTCGCTGAATTTTAGCAAGAAGAACTTTCCTAGCATTGATCACTTAATTTCTGGTGCCTTCTTTGTAGCACACAGTTGGCATTGCATTGCTCTGTTCCATCATGATCGCTTGCATTGGTCATTATTACAGTGAATGCTTCTTAGAACTTTGCACTAAAGAATCCTAAAGATCTTAATCTAAGCTAATATTTTTTCCAAATAAGGGTCAGATATGTCAAGTAGATACTTATATGTGGAAAATCTAGGACAACATAAAACTAAAATATTAAAATGTGCTATTTTTCTGCCAACAGATTTTCCCCTCCCCTTTCTTACATGATGATACATGTAGTCAAAGTTTTTGATAGTGAGCTGTACAAGTAGACAACAGGCATTTAATTCTAGTCCCCAAGGTAATAGTACTTTCCAAGAAGTATTAAGCATGAATAGGGTTTGCTGGTGCTATGTGTTAAGTTTAACAAATTCACTTTTTAAGCATCCTGAAATTACAGCAACATAATAAACTCGACTTGTGAAAGTCCTGTCATGAGTTAAACGGGTAATACAAATTAGTTTTTTGCAAATAGACTTTAAAATGATGAAGAACAAATCATGACGTGAATACTTCACAATCGAGTAGGAAAAGAAGTTGTAGTGTAAGTTAAATGCTGATTAAATGCTTTTTGTGTTTCACTGCTGTGAAGGATTCAGCAGGTTATGATGCACCAAAAACTCCATCAGAAGTCACCAAAATGACCTCAATAAGACATTCTTAAACATTACTCTCCTGGCGAAGTAGACCAATTAACTAAATTAAGTTGCCATACAGAATTATGCTAGGGAAATCATGTAGGACATGGAAAGCTGTTGCCATATTCCAGAAGGTATTACATTGCAGATGTGGTGTGAGTGAGGACAACTAACACTCAAGAAGAGCTAGAATGAGCTCAATCTCTAAAACTTACGAGGTTTGAGTAATATGCAGTTGGACCTCTACCATACTCTAGTACAGACTTTGCCATGTATTCTCTCCCTGAATTGCATTGGTAGGCTATGGCTGTTGCTGAAATCCTAAGTTTTGCCAGTAGCTTCATCATGATGGCTTACAGAAGTAGAATATTCATTATAATCATAATGATTATGGTTTTAACCTTTGGAATTACAGACCTCTGGAATATTATACAAACTGCATATGCTCAACTTTATTTGTAGATTTCTGATGTGTTGCTTAGATATGGAATAGTCTGCAGTTAGTTTGCATGTGAGCTGGCTTCCTTTTGGGGCACTCTGATCCTGCATCACTTGCTCTTTTCTTGCCAAGTTCTCTCTTCTGCTTTTGATAGTCCCTGTTTGGTCAACCTTTTCAACGCAGTTTATTATATCTTGATGTTGTTCTGGCCTTGGTTTCCAGTCACCTGTGTGCTACTACTAGTAACACTCTTTTTCTATTTGGTGGCAGCTAATAAATTAGAAACTTGCTGTTTTGAGTTGATAGTCTCCATTGGCTTTGTAGAACAATCTTATGTGCTTCAGGGCCATTAGTAGGTTTTCCATTTAAGAGACTGACATCTCTTTGTCAGATACACAGAATTATGAAATGACAGTATACAGTGGAACCACTAGGGATGTAAATCAGAATTCATTTAATGGGAATAATGTCCTAAGATCACACTTTAATATAATATAATGTGTATACAATATATATAATTTCTTAAAATTCTGTCTTTTTTTTCAGTGTAAGATATAATGCTTTCATATCCATGCAGAGGTAAAAATTTTCTAATTCTGAGGTTGTGTAAACACAGAGCTTCATGGATTAAATTTGGTTTTAATACCTCGGCAGCAGAACATAAGTAGACTACGTACTTATAGGAGGCTTAAGATACTTGTAGAAGGAGGACTCTCAGACTTTGTGTATTGCAAGACAAGCATCCCACACAGGTGAGGTGGGAGTTAAATACACTTTTGATTTCACATAAAAGTGGCATTAGTAAGATTACACATACATAAACACACTTGTATATACAACAACACCATTGCTCTGAAGGGCTCAACATACTTTTCAGTGTTCATTAAAATAACACTTGTTTGCCATCTTGTGAACTAGATACACTTTTCCCTGGTTAGTTTAAAGGATAGTCTGTGAGTTACTTATCCAAAAGTACTAAGCATTTTTGTTTTTCACTTTTTTCTTTATTCTCTGGAGAGAGACTCTGAGTAACTTGTTTGGAAATAATATTGATCTAGTGGATTACACAGAAGACTAAAAGCTAGTTACTGAACTCCTGACAGACTCCTTGATTTCATCAAGAAGAACTGTGCCAAGAAAATTGATGTCTACCTGCAGTCTTATGATAAAGTCTGTATGTGAAGAGGTTGCTTTTCATGTGCAACCTAATGGCTGGAGCAACACTGCCTTAGTATGTTTTAATAAGTTGTCTGCTCTGTGACCCCAAATAGTTAATAAATAAGAACAAGAGGGGGTTGGACTAGATGATCTCCAGAGGTGCTTTCCAACCCCTGTGATTCTGTGACAGAGTGGAAAGGGGTTGGAAATAAAGAGTAAGAAGGTGGTCTTCTGTGGAGCTGGAGTGTTGTCTGGTATGTCTGTTTTGAGAATGAAGCAAACTTGAAGTGTCTTGTTTTTGCTCTTGTTTGCTCATTTTTGTGAGTATCAGAGTTGTTGGATGGTTAGCAAATGTTCACTGCCTTTTATAAGCTATGCTTTTGGCCGATTGCCTTGCCTTGGTAAAACAAGGCATCAAAGCGTATCAAACTTTGTGTTGATGCTCTGCTTGAATTGCAGGTTCCTGTTTTCTTAAAGGCTTGTGTGTTGCTCCTGCTGTGTAACCTATTTTGGCAATGTCAGCAAGGTATTTGTTTCTTGCCTGTTTAAAGTTTTGAATGATATCAAAAGGACAGAAAAGGAAGAATGCTGATTTTTGGCAACGTGTTTGAGGCTTTGCTTGCATTTCACCACCAAGTACAGGCCTCAGGCAGCACTGTAGGATATGTTCCAGGTTTGTTCCAGGCCATACTAGATACATATTTCTCTATTGCACTCTCTCATGCACTATGTTATTTTCCTTCTTCAGTTTGCACAGAGGAATTAATCGTAGTATTCCCTTAGTTTTATTGTTAACAAATTTCTTTAAACAAAAGGCAGTCAAATCTGGTGTCTGCTACTAACAAGATAAACTTAGTTTCTGTAATAAACCCATCACTCTGTGCTACAATTGCAAAAGCCTATTATGGAGCGTGTTAGTGTTAATAACGTGTCAGTGCTCTTCATTATGCCTGTTGTCCTATGCTAACAGAACATGGAGCTTAAATTGAAAGTTTAACCCCAAAGAAATCTGATTAAAATCACTGCTGATAATAATCATATTATTGTTAAAATAATTGAAGTGGTCACAAGCATATTCCCCAGACCATAAATGATAAGTACAAGCAATGAGGGAGGGACAAGTATTTGCTAAATCGAATGAATACTGTATAAAGTAAATGGAGCATTTATTGGCCAGTGGTGACTCATATTCCCATATATTTTATTCTACAGAATGGGTAAAAGGGCTACAATTTTGAACTAGAGGCCAGAAATAACTGAATTGCACAACGGCTTATAGAAACTACATCTTTTTCAAAGTGTTAATTCTAATACCTACTAAAAACGCAACTTCATTCTACTCTCTACTCAAAAGGACTTGCAGCCCCGCCATGCCTGGTCAATGTTTGTCTCTTATCTGAAACAGAAAACTAGGGAAAGTAAATAAATTAACAACTTCATGTAGCTATACGTTCTGTACTCCTCTCTGCATGATCTGTAAAATAGCTTCTCATAAGTTTATTTTTCTTATGAGGCTGGCTAGCACTCCTTTAGTGCAGTAAGATGCTCATATAACCTGGTAGACAGGACTGCTTTTATTGAAGATAACGTAGTAAGCTCTGGGAAATAAAGGCTTGCAGGTGGCTTGTATGTGCCATGCATATCTTCTTAGGTACATTATCGCTTTGTTTTACCCAGGCGATCAAGCCTGACTGTGCAGCTGTATGAACAGCACTCAGTAGCATGTTCATTTTAGACAGATACCACTATTTACTAATGAGCAATCTGAAGACATCTGTTGACATCTACTTCACAATAAATAGAGGTGATTTAAGTAGTTGCTTTTTTGCTAGTACTATAAAATTAACCTTTTCTTTTTTTATAAAAAAAGAAAAAAAAAGCCCATGGGGAAGTAGGTTTATTAGAGCACTAATTTGGGCTGTTGTGTGAACTGGAGACCACCACCAAACTTTCTGCCTCTCCTTTACTCTTGCTGTAGCTGTTGGACAACAGTTACTGAAAGTAATAACTTAAATTAGTATTACTGGATTTTGACTTAATTTGGTTTAGTACTGTATTTTATTACAATGCTGCTGTAGTAATTTAGTAATTACTGCTTTTTATTGTATTACTGGACATTCCAGGCCTTTCTGGGCAATGCATTGCTGAAAACATAACAAAGTAAAAGGCCCGGTTCACTCTCGTATACAAAGTTCTAGCTCTGACCCTAAGCTTTTGTTGCATTTTCTTCATTCCCTAAGTTGCACTGATGTTAGAGATAATGCCACTAATCATTAGCACTATATAAAGCTAGTATGTTCATGTTTCAGTATTCAAGACTAAATCGGTTTTATTTTTAAGTTCCATCATTTAAATATTTAAAAAATGGTTTTGGTATTTTCTTTTAAAGGCTTAAAGTCCACTGAAGCATTCCTATGCTTTAAGATGCTCAGTTGATGAGCAACTTCAAAAAAATGGAAAGAAGTCCAGAGAAAATACAAGTTTCAAGTGCAGGAAATAGATTTACACCAGAACAGCAAATAGAAACTCAGTCCCTTGAGAGCTGGTGCAGAAAGGGGCCAGAGGGCAGGCGTGATATGGATGAAATTATGAGGCTGATAAAAAGATGGGTGTGAAGACGACAGATTGTATAGAAAAGTCAGATCACTCACAGTTCAGTGACTTATTTTTAAAGCTTGTGGACTTTTTTTCCTTTTAGAAAATAAATACTTTCCAGTAGACGTGGGTTTTATGAAATACAATAATCATATTCTTCTAGAGGGTGAAATGGAATTTAAGGATGTGATTCCCCCCACCCCGCCCAGGGCTAGCTATGTGAAGCCCTGACACAGTGTGTATTCCAAAACTGAGTGTCCCGTTGGGACTGTACACAGCAGTAGTGAACTGAGATCCTGGTAGATTTCTTTCTGCTCTCTTATGGCTTAGTTCACGTGTGATGTTTTAGGTTTTGGAGTTCCTCTAGTTAAGGTGATCTTTCTGAAGTCTAAAGAGAGGTGAAAGCAGTCTACCTCAGTACAAATGTTTTGTGTAGCATCTGCTTCCATATTACCAGGCCAGCACAGCAGTTAAAGATGTCACTTCAAACAAAAGAAAAGTTCTGCAGTAGAGTAGTTCCTACTTAAAACAAATTGGCTGGCATGCTTTCTTGGAGTAAGGTGAGATGCTATGCTGAGTAGGGTGTAGTATCAGCATACCACAATGTGCAACAGAAAGAGAAGGTGACAAGCAAGCTGAAACCTTAGAGGGGGGGTGGTTTTGTTGTTTTTAAAAACAAAACAAACTGGAAAAAAACGCCTCTGCAGAGTGTTTTCTGTTACAGCATCAGATGGGCAAGTTGTTCACTGAGTTCTTCTTTGAAAAGCAATGTGCTTTAAGCGCTCAAGTCACTTGTCAGGAAGCAAAAAAGGGAGGAAGGTTGTGCATATGCAGCTTTTTTTGGAAGCTTCTTAATTATTTCTTAGTTCTCCTTATATTGTTCTTTGTCTCTAGCTTCAAGATGGGGCGAATAGTGAGGTAGTATCTGAAACTGTGTCCAAAGACACATTTGTGCTGGCAGTCTGTTTCAGGACTTAATTGCAGAAAAAGACATACGTACAACTGAGAAGTAGCTAGCACTTGTTGGATTGAGGCCTTCAAAAAGAAGTGCTTCATTATCCAGGATGGAATCTCTTTACAATTTTTCTGCACTGTAAGATGAGAGCATCTTAATTCCTTACCGATTATATATTAAATTCTTGCATTAAGAAGACATCCTTGATGTCTTTTTGCATTATCATCAACAAAATAGTAATTTATCTTACCACTGACATTGAGAAGTCACCCTTTTGCTAGAATATGGTAATATACATTGAATCCATGTAATAGCACAAGCAGTGCAGGAAACGTGGAGACTGAAGTTTCAGGTGGAAGGACACTAAAACATGACGGACTGTGTATTTTTACATCTTCTAATAGTCTGGTACAACTGCAAAACCATTAGCTGCTTAAACTATTCGGTTGCAATGAATTGTGAATGTTAGCTGTATGGATAAGTTGGGTTTCTGTGAGACTGGGGATGTGTTGTTCCCAAGCACTCAAAGGGGGGCCAATTATTAGGAGCTTGCCTGGGGAATGGGGAGCCTACAGTGTTTCTCTCCTTCCTTAAGGAGATTGTCCATGTAATGTTCATGCTCATCACAATTTTAAGTTTAAAGTTGAAGTTTTTATTTACTTGCCACCTGAGAATACTAAAATAATGAATTTAGTCTTTTTCTTCTTTTTCTTTTCTTATCCCCCCCCCCCTCGCATTTAATTAATTCTCCATGTAATAAGTGTCTTTTGAGCATTGACCTGGAGACCTTTGTAGTTGAATGATTTTGAGGCTTTTCTTGGTTACTGCTGTTTGAATTCCTGTTGATAGCAAATGCATTTTTGGCTCTTTACCATGTCTAGAGAATGAGGTTTTAACATTTAGACTAGCTTGCAACTGGAGCACCCCAATTTGTGGACGCTTCAGTAAACGTGGGTTTGCACGGTTTGTCTCTGTATATGCCTGATGTACCCGTGGATGTAACTTCTGAGAATTTTAGGACTTTGTTAGAAACTGGACTCAGTTAAAATGTACTCAGTGGCACCAAACACAAATATTCTAACACCAGTTTAAAAAAACCTGGAGTTAACTATAAGGAAGACTGGTAAGGAGTCCTGTTACCATTGAATGGCTAAGTAGTTAGCACTTGTTGAAGATTTGAAAATAGTAG
Source organism: Burhinus oedicnemus (assembly GCA_008921705.1). Lineage (NCBI taxonomy): Eukaryota > Metazoa > Chordata > Aves > Charadriiformes > Burhinidae > Burhinus > Burhinus oedicnemus. The sequence goes on along the minus strand of VFFE01007111.1, from coordinate 389,686 downwards.
CAAAAAAATGCTGAGAAGTTGCAGAAATAAACATTGCCTCTGCAATTATTGGTGTCTCTCTTCTAGGGAACAGCAGAGAAAGTATTCAGCCAGTCAGACAAAACCATACATTAGGATTTAAAGCATATTTAAGGAACTTTTCAATCTTGTTTAAGTAAATACGAGTATTTCAGGAGGATTAAAATAAATTTTTCATTTTCTTAGATTGAATACACTCCAAAGATGTGAGGGGAAGTGTGACAAACTAGAAACTTGAAGTTTTAAAATGAAAAATTAATTAAACCCTTTGACAGTTTAGCTTTCAGCAAGGAATAGGGGATGTTGGGGCTTTATAAATGCGTATTCTCCGTAGCAATCACTTTCCTTTTTGCCCTTTGTGCAGAGCTCCCAAAGACAGGGCTGGTATATATTTGTTTTGTTTTGACTTTTTTGCTAAAGCATGTACTAAGGGTAACTGTCTTGTTAGTTCTGGCCATTCTGGAGTGAATTGGGAGATTGCTTCTCCCTGTTGTTATTTTAGTCTGTTTTGTATGATTAATTACAGCTAAACCAGGGGTAGTTTAAAGTACTCCTCTTGGGGGG
>VFFE01007111.1:314901-389084 GCA_008921705.1 Burhinus oedicnemus | reverse complement strand
GGGGGGGGGGGGGGGGCGGGAGGGGGGAGGAAGCATTGCCTGTTCGTATCTTCTGTTAGGACTGGAGGGGGTTAAAGGGGTAGAAGAGAAGTAACTCTTAAATTGCATTATTGGACAGAGCAGATACAATACCGTTCCTTTCCAATTTTATTAACTACATCTTCCCCGGTGCTTAATGTAATAAAGATTGGTTATCTGTCAGGACAAAATAGAAGAACAGGTTTAAAATGCATTTATGCTGGCACTTGACTGCGCAATTCAGTTTCTCATACTGTCTGTCACTTGTACCTAGAGCTACAAGTGCTTCAAGTATTAAGTATGTAGGTAGTGATTACTAAAAATTCATACTCTTTCTAGAAGGAAATGTTTAAACCTGCATACCTAGCTCATTTTACATTTTTAAAAACTAATGAACTTTATTATGTTAACTTACCTTATATGCACCACTTGTTTTCTCTGTAATAGTATTTTGGTTGTGCACAATCAGAAGCTAAAAGTGAAAGCTAGAGCTTTAAAGCTCAAAAAACTTCAAACAGCTATCGTAAAATGAGTTTTGAAAACAAAGAAATTGCATACTAACCATGATGTGTTTTTCCTCTTTTTAAAAACAGGTGAACCAAGGGTGATATTTCCAGAATATATTTGCTTTTACTTCCAGATAGAAGATAAATGTGTTAAGCTGGCAAAGTAATTCTGGTAAGAATTTTCCTGTTACTTCTACAGTGAATGTCATCATATGTATAAGCATTCAGTCTTGCTGCTAAAAGGAGCTTTCTGTACCATTAGTGCTCTTTCTTACAAGGTCTTTTTTATCTAATCATTGCATGTAGATGTTTCTTGATCAAGCAGTACTCATCCACCTGTTATATTTAAATGTTATATTGAAAGTTATTCGGCTCTCTTTTTGCATGTTCAATGCTTGGACATTGAAAGTATTTGACTTGTGAATATTTTACTTCAGCTGTTCATACAGAAATAAAAGGAGTTAAAGACGACGTAGTATTCATTAACTGGGTTTTAGGTGGATTAAATGTTCTTGTTTCTATAGCTGCCATCACTGATTCTTGTTTTTGTTCTGCCTTCCTCAGTGATCCTCTTGAGTTTTCTACAGCCGAGTCTTGCATTTCTTGTCTTGTTTGATTTAATGTTTGTTTTAAATGTTTCAGCATGCTAGTGCTGACTAACCAAAGAATGCTGTGGCATAAGAGAAGGCAAAAAAGTGTTTTTCGAAGATAAAGTGAATAGATAGTGTATGAGTGCCTTGTGTACATTATCTAAAGTAAAATTAATCAGTTTGGGAATCAGTACTGATGCTTTTGGTGTCATCTCCTGAACATGTGCAGTAGAATTGTATCTTGAATTAAGTACAGTATAGTAGTGACTGCCACCCACTCAGTCGTGCTTGAGGGAGAGCACTGTGAGAGCTGGCAAATCTAAAGTGTTGTATTTTTGAAACTCCCACATTTATCTTAACTCAATTTTTTTTCTTTTCCCTTGAAACAATCTGCTTACTGTTGGAATACATAACATCGTAGAAGATAATGTGTTCAAATAAACTATTAAAGAACATGTTTTCTGTACAATGCTGTGTAAGAGCTGCTTGTTTTCCCCTGATGCTTCAGGTCAAGTACCTTTTAGAAGGAGAGGACAGTTGAAGCCCACATCTAGGTTTCAAAGAAAAGCTGAAATGAAGTCATTAGCTTTCATTTATGCAGTGGGAGGGAATGCTGTGTGTCATGGGCTTTTTACCTGATAGAATTACAAAATGAGTGTTCGGGGTCGTGGGCTGTTAGCTAAAGTTTCACTGAAATAAATGAAATTATCTAAGCTCATTCTTCCCATTCCTTTCCACACTACATTAGTATATTGGTTCCTCAGTTCTACAGACATCCTGTGCGGGAGTGGGATACATGGAAGAAATAGTCCTCTCTTCCCTCCATCTTTTTTCCATAGGGAATGTGTTTACTGATGGATTTAATTTCTGTACTTTCCTCTACTTACAGCTCAGACATGAGCAGTGCCAGTAACTCACTGGCACGGGAATTCTTGACGGATGTCAACAGACTGTGCAATGCAGTGTTACAGAGGGCAGAGGCCAAGGAAGATGAAGAAGAAGAAACTCATATGGCAGCGCTGGGACAATACTTGGTTCAAGGCCGTGGGTTTATTTTGCTTACCACTCTGAACTCAACTATTGATCAGGTAATAGTTTTTCTTATGGGGTTATAATTTTTGTATTGAGCTTTGACTGTGTGGATTTGTCTGGCTCATGTTCTTCTTGGTGCTGGTTTTCTTGCCTTTTTATGGTAGAGTATAGGAGTTAATTGTGAAGACTAGAAATTCAAAAGGATATGTTGCAGTTGCATTCTGTCCTTCAGCAAGAACAGAAAAAGAAAATAAATAATCATATACCTGTTTGCTAGCTGATACTGATAGTTGCTAAACTTCTGACTAGTTAAGGCATGTGTGAAGCTCAAGTGAAGTAGCTGGTGGGAAGAGGCAATAGGTTAGAATTTTTAAGAGAAATGAATGTTTACTGAACCTGCAGTACAAACTGACAGTTTGAGAAGGTTTGAGAATTTGAGAAGGTTCTCCTGGTTTAAGGCGATACAATAAAATTAAAATATATACCTTTTTATTTTGTTCATGGGCTGTAAGATAGATTTTTGCTCTTGAACATAACAGAAAGTAAATATTTTGTAACTTTAGCTCAAAAGAGAAAGCATTTTAGAAGAGGTGATCAGTTTATACTATTTTTTTTATATAAAAGTCTGGCATACATCCCTGTAGCTGCAGATGTTGATTTCCTTCTCTCTCTTCTCCTTCCTCTTTAACACTACTGGATATGTACTGAGCGATGGATAGGATGAGACGTGCATTAAGTCTTTGTGCTTTGAAACTGCAGATCCCAGTGTTTAAAAATAATGAACCAAGTGAATTGTGGTTGAGTTTATCCAGCCCTTGTCTTAAGTGAGGTCAGCTGTTAATGCTGGTCAAATTCATGTTGGAGGTTTGCCTTTCCTTCATGAGGTGACTTGTGCTAAGACTCCAGTCAGGTCTGCTGGTTTGGTTCTGGATTCCAGTAGGTGCACTGGTTAAACAGTAAATCCACAAGACTGCAATTACATATAATTGCTAAGAAGAATCCTTACCACTTCTAGAGCCATGAGTTTTTAGACGTCACTTGAGTTCTGCACAGTTGCTGTTGATAGAGGCTTCAGGACTAGAGCTGCTGGAAAAACAGCTGGCTTTCACGTAAGAAGAAAATGGGGGATTCCATGTGCCTCCCCTCCAATAAAAACCCACTTCTGAAGTAAAAGGGAAAAAAGCTTATGGCATTCTTCATGCAACATCAGCAATTCAGCAATTATTTCCTAAGGAAGTATGTTTTTTTTAAGAAGGCGGGGGGAAGACGAACTTGATTAATGAGGAAAATCAAATTCTGGAAGTGTACCACTGAAATCTGAAAAGTTAATATTTGCTTTTTCCACTCTCGTGCTTTGAATGCTGTATTGCTCATTCCTATTCCTAATTTCTGTTGCTGAGAATACCTTTAATAACAGAAGACAGTTGGAAGAACAACTTTGAAAAAGCTTAGTTTTCAGGTCTAATTGTATTGTATCAGTAGTTTTAGATTTTTTTTTTCAAATTTTCATTTAAATTGATAGTCTCATCAGACAAATACTGTTTGTTATGTATAGCTCTATAACTATATATGTAACTGTATATTTGTTGTATATGTAACTATGTTGCTTATCTCTGTACATTTTAATTTCATCACTACGTTGAATTTTTGGAGAAGGATGTTGCTTCAGCTGCATATCCCTGAATGATGTTAACTGCCAAAATGCTCATGTCCACTTTTTGTGTTTGGAAAATTTTTGATCTTTAGGACTGAAACCATTCTGATAGTGCTGCATAGCACCTAGTAAAGGAATTGTGTTTGAATTCTGTGCCTTCTACTGTTCCTCTCTGCATGGAAATTCTTAATGTATAAGTCTTAAAATCCCAGTAGGAATGAGGGTTTTTTGGTGGTTATTCTGGTTTTTTAATTAAGAGTAACCTTTCCTTTTTCCTCAAATAAAACACCTTTCTGTTGTGAGTCAATAACATCACTTGATAAATGTAAGCTTTTTTTAAAGGTGTCATTTTGGAGAAAGTAAAGTTTTCTGTAAAGTTCTTTGAAGTTACATTTTTGGAACTACGTAAGTTTCAAACCTGTCTTGGGCTTCATGTTGGCTTTGTTTAAATCAACAAACTATTTGCTTTTGACTTTTCTGGTTTCATTCTTTGGGTGAGGAATTCCTTCAACAAAAGAGGTTAGGAGACCTTTGTATAGAAACAGTTGCAGAGGTATAATAAATATCTTAGATGCTTTCTCATTGGCTCTCGTTAATGATTATTGCAGTCTTTGCAGTTAGGTCATTTTTTTTCAGTACATAAAAGAGCAGAAAGGCATAGGGAACTGAATGTTGAATAGCTTTGTGAAATAGAGGTTAATCTACTTTTTTAAAAGTACATAAACTTTTGTTTCTATTTTGTTTCTAACATAGGAGCTGACATGTCGAGAAGAACTTCTAACCCTGCTCCTGTCACTTCTGCCGTTGGTATGGAAAATCCCTGTCCAAGAAGAAAAAGCAATAGGTATGATGTATCACTTACAGTATTAGGGACCTAAAAAAGTGGTTTGTATATTACTACAGAGCCTAGGTCTGCCAACTAAAGAGTAGTAGTTCAGTATAAAACATATCCTCTTAACATAGAATGAAGGTGTTCTGTCAGCATACAAGGAAGACTGAGATTGTACAGAGGAGGTAAAGGCTCTTGGTCAGTGTGAAAGGCAATGCTCACATTGCTATGTAGCTGAACTTGATGGTGGCGAGATTTTCTTTTCATGTGATTTTGGGGGGAAAAGATATTTGAAAGATTATATGATATTTTTGCTAATGTGAAGTGTTTCATGATGAGTAGAAGGGGAAAACATACTGATTCTTTTTAAAAACAGGGTGATACGTGGTGACACTAGAGGCAGAATGAGACAGACTTTTTCTTCTGAAATTGAGGAAATTGGAAGTAGAGAATAAGCTTAAAGCCAAACAGTGGACAACAGAGTATGAAAGAAGTGTGACGTTATCAGGGAGACAGGCCCTGAAAAATAGAATAATACTGGATGATTATAAACAGAACTGGGCTGCACTCCTTAGAAAATATGATCTTCTGTGTGAAACTAGGACAAGCTGAGAGAGTTGGGGTTGTTCAGCCTGGAGAGGAGAAGGCTCTGGGGAGACCTTATAGCGGCCTTCCAGTATCTGAAGGGGGCCTACAAGAAATCTGGAGAGGGACTTTTTACGAGGGCATATAGCAATAGAACGAGGGGCAATGGCTTCAAACTGGAAGAGGGTAGATTTAGAGTAGGTGTCAGGAAGAAATTCTTTACTGTGAGGATAGTGAGGCACTGGAACAGGTTTCCCAGGGAAGTTGTGGAGGCCCCATCCCTGGAAGTGTGCAAGGCCGGTTTGGATGAGGCTTTGAGCAACCTGGTGTAGTGGGAGGTGTCCTTGCCCATGGCAGGGGGGTTGGAACTAGATGATCTTTAAGGTCCCTTCCAACCTAAACCATTCTATGAATCTATGAACTGATATTCTAATTGAAGAATGAAATCACAAGTGTTCAGTTGCCAAAGAGTCAGTTTAAAGTCAATTAGAGAAATGAAAGGGATGATACAAAATAAATTCTGTGCAGAAGTTGAACCAGGAATTGGCAGTGGTGTGTTTGGTGTCTGTTTGTGGTTTGGTTTTGTTTTGTGTTTTGTTTTGTTTAGGGGTCTTGCATTTGTCTGATTCATTCTTTTCCCTATTAGAGGATAAAACAAAAAGGATGAAACAAATGAAGTTACCCGTCTGAGAGAGTTCCTAAGGATTCTCTTCTGAAGCTCTCCCAGTGTTTTTTGCTATTTTAAACTCATGCAAATTGAAGGTTTTTGTTAATGTTTATAGACTTTGAGTATTTAAAGTGTCAGTTTCGTAGCACTTTTATATAATAAACTTTTCTGCTTGCTCAGTTGCATCATTCTTTCATGCTCCTGTGTGATTGAATTAAAGAAACATTTTGGTTATCTTATGAGAGCTTAGTGACTTTTCCAGGGTTAGTTTAAAATGTTATCGTGTAAAGAGGTTTTAAGATGCTCTGATTTTGCACTCTGCATAATATACAGATTTTGCTTCTACAAATTTCCCAGTAAACACGGTGTGTATCCAGTTGTGCACTAAGAACACTTTTTTAAAAAAATCCACCTGTATTAAGCAGCTTTTTTCTTTCTGTGCAGGAAATGTCCTTTGTTTGATAAAGTACTCCTGGTTAATTTCCTGCCTCCAAAGCAGATGATGCTTCTTCCTCAAGCATCACAACTGTGACTATGAAACAGCAAGGCGCAGTTGTGCTTGCACATGGAAGCATGTTTTCTTTCAGTTTGATTAGTGATTGTATTTATTGTGTGGGCTTTTGGGGTTTGAGGGGGGGAGCTGTTACTGTTAACTATCACACTTTCCTAAATACTGAACTTACTGGATGGTGGATACTTGCAGTTGTTTTAGGTTAGGTATTTTACTAGCCAAAGCAACCAGATACAATTCTGTCACTAGTTTAGAAAGATGATGGATTTTATCCAAGAACATACAGACTTTTTTCTCTGCCTGCTTTTTTGACAGTTCAGGATCTGAGTTTACCAATACAAATTAACTGGTGGTACTCATGTTTATTCTTCAAAATTTTCTTGCCTGTTGAATCAAACAAATTTTATGTTTGCTATTTTATACTGTGTGCTTGAAAGTTTGGGGGTTTTTTGTCTTGGTTTGGCTTTTGTGGGAATATTCAACATGTTAAACATTGTTCTTTTCCATCTCCCTCTGGTCTCTGACTTTTAAAATCCACTACTTCTATTTCTGCATTTTGTGTTTGGAACAGTTAATGCTGAAGTAAAGATTAAGGTCTTTATACTTGAAGAGCTGCACTGTTTCTAGGTAGAGAAATTTATTTTTTTCTGTTACCACTAGTACACTAACAATTTCTTCATGCATTCTAAGGGGCCTGTGAGTTAATGCACCCAGTTCCTATAGCAGCTGAGTTGCAAAAAGTGGCAATGGGTCATCAAGTTGAAAAAGACCTCTTTTTTTTTTTTCTTTCTCCCTTTAATTTTTCTTCACTTGTTGGGATAGGCCTGTTTGGCAACGCTTATAGTGAGACTTCAAATATGTCAAATGGTATACACAGAGTAAATATAGCTTGAGTAACTGGCTAAAACTGCTTCCATAGCCAAGTAATAGAGGAAATCTCAGAGTTGGTATCCTGCTGAGTAATATTTTACTTCTACTGTATTAGTATGTTTAACTTATCCAAATTAAAATTGAGTATGTCTAGAGGCTTGTGGCTATACTGTTCATTTATATCCTATCTGCAACAGGCCAAAAGATTTTTCAGACTAAGCTTTCTTCCCTTTGCTTACCAAAAAGTCCTTTCATCTACCTTGATAACATCTTTTCTTAAGAGAATGGAATAGTTATGCCCCTCTAGCACATTTTTGTCTAACCCCAGTTAGAAAATGAACTAATTTGTCTAGGCTTTGAAAATAGCCGGTGTGGTTCCTAAACATGAATTGTTGTTGGCATTTTTATGCTGAAAATGTCAGACAGAAGTATATGCAAAACCATAACCTATTAAGATACAAATTTATTTCATATTTTTAAGCTGAAAGTATTGAACTACAAAATTGGGAAAAATGCTTTACATATCATAATGTTCCTTTCTTATTTTTCTGTTTCAACAGATTTTAATATACCCTTTACAGTAGACCTATGCCTGACCAAAGAGAACAATTCAAGTTCTGTGAAATCTACTCAGGAAAAACTAGGCTTAGATGGAAGCACTCGTTCATCTCTTCAGACTTCTGTAAAACTAAATCCTCGATCTCGAAAAAGTGGACGTCTGCGCAAAACCACCCATCGTTACTCTGTGCGAGATGCAAGAAGATCTCAGCTGTCCACTTCAGATTCAGAAGGCAATTCTGATGACAAGACTAATGTAATAACGAAACACAGACGCTCCCAGTTACTGCAGCCTTTTTTAACATATCCAGTTAGGGACAGCTACTTTGTAGGTAGAAGTGATTGCCTACCTGCAGAAGTGGTACCAAATCCTAATCTAGAAAATTCCAGCCAAATGATTCCAACACATGAGCTAAACTCAGAGATTTTGAATGAGCCAGCTGCAGGAATTGCTGACAGCAACATGGATAACTCTCCTTTTGATTTATGCCATGTCTTATTGTCACTCCTAGAGAAAGTGTGCAAAATTGATATTACTTTGAATCACAGTTCTGCTCTTTTGGCTAGTGTGGTGCCCACATTGACTGAGTTCTTATCAGGATTTGGAGACTGTTACAATGTAAGTAGTAACACAGTAAATGAAGTAGTTTCTGCAGGGTGGACAGAAGAACCTGTGGCTCTGATCCAAAGGATGCTCTTTCGATCAGTGCTGCATCTTATGTCTTTAGACATTAGCAATACAGAAACAATGCCTGACAATTTACGAAGAAATTTAACAGACTTACTTAAAGCAGCATTAAAAATCAGAATTTGCTTTGAAAAGCAACATGATCCTTTTGCTCCAGGATACAAGAAAACACTACAGCAGCCGGTTCAGGATGACTTCATGTTTTCTAGATATCACCACAGAGCCTTGCTTCTACCTGAGGTTATAGAAGGGGTCTTGCAGATTTTGATCTGCTGCCTACAAAGTGCAGCCTCCAATCCATTCTACTTCAGCCAAGCTATAGATCTGGTTCACGAGTTTATACAGCATCAGGGATTTAAGCTGTTTGAAGTAACAGTGCTTCAAATGGAATGGCTGTGTATGAAGAATGAGGGAGTAACTGGGGAAGCCTCAGATCATCTGAAAGCCCTGATCAACAGCATCATGAAAATAATCAGTACTGTCAAAAAAGTGAAATCAGAGCAGCTACATCAATCAATGTGTACAAGAAAGCGGCACAGACGATGTGAGTACTCCCACTTCATGCATCACCACAGAGATCTCTCTGGGCTCTCTGTATCTGCTTTTAAAAACCAAGCTTCCAAAAACCCCTTTGAAACTGCTGATGGAGAAGTTCATTATCCTGACAGATGCTGTTGCATTGCTGTTTGTGCACACCAGTGTTTGCACCTGTTGCAACAGGTTTCTTTGAGCAGTACTTGTGTTCAGATTCTCTCGGGTGTACATAATGTAGGAATATGTTGTTGTATGGATCCAAAGTCTGTGATTGTCCCATTGCTTCATGCTTCCAAGTTACCAATATTAAAAAACTTTCAACAGCACATATTGAACATCCTTAACAAGTTTATATTGGATCAGCTGGGTGGAGCAGAAGTTTCTCCAAAAATTATACAGGCATCATGCAATATATGCACTGTTGATTGTGATCAGCTTGCTCAGCTGGAAGATGCCTTGCAGGGCAACTCTAGTGATGCTGGTCTTGCATCTAGTTCCTCTTGCAGAGTTCAGGGAATTCTGCCAAGCAGTGGATCTGAAGATATGTTGTTGAGATGGGATGCATTGGAGGCTTATCAGGACATTGTTTTTGAAGAAGACAAACTACGCGGCATGCAGATTGCAAGCCATATTTGCCACTTAATTCAAAAGGGAAATGCAGTGGTCCAATGGAAACTATATAACTGTATTTATAATCCTGTGCTTCAGAGAGGGGTTGAGCTAGCTTGCCATGCTCAACAACTCGGACTAACTACAGCTGATAAAAACACATGCAGTTACCATAACCAGTGTTTGCCTTCTGAAGTACTTCAGATTTATTTGCAGATGCTCCCTGTGTTGCTTAAATCCAGGTTGGTTGATTTTTCTGTTTATTAATGGAAAGCATACTAACTATACGCAGAGCTTTGTATATTTGTTACTGATCAGAATGTAAGTTTTATTTGGACTGTAGGCTGCACTTGGATATTGTAGGGGTGGCAACAAGATAAATGCTTGAATAACACAAGATTTAATCCTAGATTCATAAACCATAGGAAGTGAGGGCTCTCTACTGGTGGGTTATCGTCTTTTAACAAGCCAAAGCGTAGAAACAAATAATCTTTGTCCAATGTGATACACTCTTTGCCTCTTCATTCCTCATGCTAAAGTGAGTCAGGAATGTTGAACAGATTGATGTGTCACTTTGTGGGAATTAGACTACTTAATTTTCTGATCTGTTTCCCTTTTCCTTCTAGAATGGTCTTCATAGAAAACCACCTTTCAAAAATAAGGCTTGAGAGGTTTACTTGTCCTGAAATAACTGTTTCCTAATTTACAAAATCTCGTTCATTTGAACATAGTTTTAAAAAATAAAAAAAAAAAAAAATCCAAAACCAAAAAGAACCAAACCCAAAACAACACCAACCCACAAACATTCTTCCAAGGCATGAAATAGAAACTTTCCTATTTGTTGTTGAATTGATGAAATAGTTGTTTAATACAATATATGGAAGATTATTCAGAACATGAATGTGTCTTTTAGTCCAGGAAAGATTCTGATCTTTTCTGTTGGAGTCCTGATAGACTGAAGTGAATTTAGTAGGTTTATCTGAGACAATCACACAGAATAGACTAGTATTCCAGTTTATGTAAAGGATTGTCGAATAAATTTTTAACTTTTATCCTAACCTAAACTGTAACAGAAGCTATTCATTTTTGAACGTGCACTTAGTGGCAAAGAGGCAAGAGAAGTAAAGTTTAGATTAAAAAATGTTAAAGATATCCTATTTCCTACTGGCTTAAAGATTGGAATATACAGGTAAGTACAACATTAATTTGATTCTACAGTGTGTAACTCGGTTACAGTAAAAGCTGATCCTGGGGGAAGGAGGTGAGAGGGTAAGGAAGGTGGATCTCTACAAGCAAACATAGTACACTAAGAAGCTTACCCCAAATTCTCTATGAACTCAGTGTAATACTTGGAGTAGAAAGAAGGGAAAAATATACTTGGAAATGAATATACTGAAAGGTGTTTTTTTAACATTGGACAGCCTGGCATAACAATGGCACAAAAAGTTGTGCTTGAAAGGTATTCCTAAATTCTATCTGAAATACATAGTCCATGCAACTAATAGACATAGCTAGTAAAATGTCTTAATGCTTCAAGGTTATTTCAGAAGGAATATCTACTTTCTGTTGAAGTCAGACTGAGGGAAATAAAGATATTTACTAGCTCCAATTGCTAATAAAAAGTTAGGGGGAGGAAGTACCACTAAAGAGCAAATGTCATAAATAAAATTAATTAAACACTTTTAATGTTTGGAGCATCGTACATCTTTGTGGTCTGCGGTTTAGAGGTTAATCAATATTTCCTACATTATATCTTACAAAAAAATTGATTTTTCTATTACTAGATGGATGATGCTTATTTGAGATTCTAGAGTACTGCAAACAAGTTCCTTCTCTCTTTAATTTACAGTTTACAGTAATTTATAGCAATTACTGTAAACATGATCAGTCCTTAGTGTTACTCAGGTGTGTAGAACAGAGGGTTATTTTTGGATAAGATGTATCACTGAACTACATGAATTTCTGGCTGATTTATAAGATAACTTTTATGCTTTTTCTTGCAGGGTAATTAGAGACTTGTTTCTGAGTGGTAATGGAGTGAATCAAATGACTGAATTAAATTACTTAGATACTTTAAGAAGCCATTCTTTGAAAGTGTTAGAGACTTTGATACTCTGTCTTGGTGATCAGCAGAAAGACCAAGCAATGCCGGAACTGGAAGGCCTGGGCAGTGAACAAAAGGAGTCTACGTCTGACTTGCCTGCTTCTCTTTGTACCCAACATGCTGTTTCAGAAGTTCCTCAAAGCCTGAGCAAATTTTATGCTGGCTTGAAAGAGGCTTACCCAAAAAAGAAAAAGTTTGTGAGCCAAGACATTCATGTTAACACAATAAATCTATTCCTCTGTGTTGCTTTTTTATGTGTAAGTAAAGAAGCAGATGGTGATCTGGATTCAGCTAATGACTCTGAAGATACATCAGGGTATGATAGTACAGCTAGTGAGCCATTAGGCCACAAATTACCATATCTGTCACTGGAAAGCCTTACTTTGCCCTCTCTGGAACATATTCACAGGGTTGCAGATATTTGGTCCATGTGTCGTTGCATATATCTGTATAGTTCAGTTTTCCAGAGACAGTTCCATAGACTTGGAGGCTTTGAAGCATGCCATAGATTATTAATCCTGATAATTCAGAAACTTGCAAAGAATAAGGAAAAAGAGCAAGAGAAGGAGAGAGTATTTGGTGAAAGCAGCAGGAGTTCACATGAGAGTCCTCATGGTGAGCTTCTCAACAAGGATGACTCTATTCCATTGGCTAAAAGCAAGGAGGTGACACAGTTGGAGCTCAATAGTTGTAACAGTCCTGCTGGTGCAGAACAGCTGGTGCCTGAATGGGCCTCCTGTGACAGCTCTTTGAGTAGGGAACACGCTTCAGTTGCCAATCCTGAAGGGATAAAGACTTCTCTAAGAGAAGAGACTGAGTGGGCACTTCAAGGTATCAGACTTCTAGAAGCTCTGCTGACAATCTGTCTACACAGTGCAAGCACCATGCAGCAGAAGATGGAAGTGGAGATGTGTCACCAGGTACTGTGCAACTTCTCTTAGGTTACTTTACTCATGTTTGTTACGTTTACCATTATTTCAACAGTAATTTAGCCAAAAGATCTTTTATAGATGAAAAAAGCTTATGCTGTTATGGTACTGTATTTTTTGTGTAGTACTGAAAGTATATGGTTAAAGTATGTGCTTAGTGGTCAGCAGGCGTGGAAGAATGGGAGTGGGTGGATGAACAAACTGGCAGTTGCTGTTTCTGGGGAGGCATCTTCCCACGTGTCAACTTGTCACTTTTGGTATTCAGTAAGGTGCTGGTAAGGACCCTGCACCCCTTTACTTGTTCTCCAACATGATCTTTGTCCAGTGCTCTTTTGGGTTGGATCCCTATTCATGCCACTTGTGTGCTTTTTGGGGGCTGGGAGAGCCTTCAAGAATGGCAAATTGATTCAGACTGGATGAGATTTTTACCGTGCTCACTTTTTTGAACTGTATTTCTGGATTATTTTTCATATATTTGTTACAGTTTGGGCCAGCATGGTCAATATGGCTAAGGGCTGAATTCGACATCAAATGCTTTTTTCTGAGTTAATGTATCTTGAGTCCCAGGGAAGGCTGTGACCCTGGCAGATGAAGATTTTGTTTTTCTTTTTCTGCATAAAATGGTCCTGACCAGAGGAAAGGGGTGGTTTCCTCTGACTACAAAGGCAGTAGTGGATGTTGACAACTATGAATTGCTGGCTGACTATGCCTGTATCTTTTTTCTGGTCAGTTATGGCCTCCTTTTTCTGTTTTTTCCCGTGTAGTCCTTTTGTCCAGTCCCACATTCTCCAGAGGCTGTCTGAGCTGGTGGGATTTGAATGGTGGGAGAGACTTGGGGTGGTTGTTTTGTTTGGATGGGGGCTTTTTTGGTTTGGTGTTTTGTGGTTGTTTTTTTTTTTTTGGAAAGGTTACTCAGTGGAGAATGTGTGTGACAGAGGTGGGTTTGAAGGACAGCTGCATAGACAAGATGTGAACATATATCTAGTGACTCACATGTGGTGTTTTTGATGACTGTTCTGAGCAGAGCATGGTGCTTGAGAAAGAGGAATATTAGAGGACACAGATTCTGGAAGGACACCTGAAAAAAATGTTCTTTAAGCCTTAGTGGTGAACTAATTCAGTGTTCTACAAAGTTGTTAATTCACAGAAGACACCTTGATGGTGCTTTAATGTTTTAATTGCTATCTTGAATTTTACTTTGCTGTTTGTTACAAAAGCAGGAGGTGTTAGGTACAGGAGAGAACTGGAAACTGGAATTCTGTCTAGGCCATGTGCTGTTTTTGTGAACTTGGACGTGTTGCCCTCTGTCTTGTTAACCTTTCTAGTAATATTGTGGTGCAATCTGAATGCACTGGGTACTTGAAACTATTTCAGAGATGTTTATTTTTGAAACTGCTGTCACTTGCAATGTTTGGGAAATAGCATGTTGCCAGATTTTTTTCAGTGTGCAGATTGCTTAACCAACTAAATCTCTGTCATGACAAACAGGATGAGTCTTTCTTATTGCAAGAGACTGGATGAAATCTGGCTTTAGCTGAGAAGTCAGATTAGTGTAGGTGGGAGGCAAAGTTCTTAAATGAAAGTACTAGACCAGTTCTGTTAGCCAAAACAGAATAACATGAATCAAAATGTTTGTCTCCCCCAAACCACAGAATACCTGTGTGGATGATATCTTGCTTCAAATAAGAGAGCAGCTTGCTCAATCAAAAGTGATAGAAACTGACTTGGCAAAGCCTCTGTTTGATTCACTGCTTCGTGTTGCGTTGGGCACTTTTTCTGCTGATCTGGAGCACTCTGAAGAAAAAATTGAAAAGGTATGAAACACCAACTAAGTCTAATTCTAAATACCGCAAGGTTTGCTCTGTCAGATTTATGTTGTTTGGGTCTAATTTTAAACTTGATAGGGCATATTTAAATATGTTTGGTTGTTGTGGCTGTTGAAGATTAATTCTGATTCTCATATGTAAGCATGTAAGTTGAATGCTGGTTATTGATATGCTCCCCACATTTACTGCTCAGAAGTGAGTCATGCCCCAAAAAGGAGGAAACTGTGTTATGCTTTATGGACGTACCTGTAACCTGACATTCTTTGCTCTTTCATCCCACAACAGAGTATGACAAACTCTAAGGGAGAGCTTCGGACAGGGATGTTGGTTAACCTTAGTAGCTGCAGACATCTTCACCTTAGAGTGAATGTCAAGGTGCATGTTTATGATGATAGTAATTTTTGAAAACACAGTTATTCTTAATGCCTTGGCCACCTGCTTACCCAAAGCTTTGGTCAGGTAGTTAGTATGGAAAAATCCATCTTTGCAGAATCCATTTTCTGTGTAAGAACGAAGTATTCATAAAAAGTATCTCAAGTTTCTTGAAAGTGTATCATTAGTTTGTTTCTTTTGCCAATGGGCTTGGAGAAAATAGGCATCCGTAAGGTTCTAAATTAGTTGCTTTTCTGACCAAAGATGGTAAATTTGTTTGTGTTGTACAGACCCATTACACTGAAAAGGAGTCTGTGTCACAACCTGGAGATATTTCTGAAGAAACTGAAGAATCACAGTGCTGTAGTCTTAAACTTTTTGCTGAAGAGGAAGGATATGAAGCAGATAGTGAAAGTAACCCTGATGATAGTGAAGCAAAGAATGAAGGTAAATGAATTTTCTGACTATACAAAGCAGTCAGTCTTTCTGACATAGCAAAGCTTGCTTGTCTTTTGAGATGTACAAAAATTTAGTGAGCATCAGAGACCTTTAACAGATAGTTTAGCTTTTTTACTTCCCATAGGATGCCATTACAGATGGAGAGATGATAACTATTCTTACTGAGTATTACAGGAACTGTTCTGTCTTGGTTCCTTGGTTTGTGTGATTCTTGCTCTAAAGTAAGGTTGCTCAAATGTATTATTGTGGTCTAGAAGCACTTTTCTCCAGAGGTGCTTATCAGTAGTTTGTCTGAAAATCAGTGCTCAGGTTTTTTTTTAGTATTCTAACAATCTGGTAAAAATTAGTCTAATTATATCTCTTTGTACTCATTTAATGACTGTGCACATCTCATGCTATATTCTTTTTGTGTAATTTTGAACATGAATTTGCTTTAATTTTTTCCTTTGTGCTAGAACATCTGGATGCTTACATTCTTGTAGGAGGTCAGCATGAGCAGTAACAGCCTTTAATAGAACTGGAGTCAACTGTTGCTGTCTACGTGTGTGACTAGGCTTTATCAACAGATACACAACATTTTAAAAGCATTTCTGAATTAAAAATTTCACCTGAAATATTTCTATGAAGCATTTGCATGAAATGTATATCTGTACCAAATGTTTAAGTAACGTGTTTTAAAGTCTGTCCAAGATGTAAGAGGAGAGGCTTAAATGTTGGGGTTTTTTGCTTTTTTGATTGTCATGGAGATGCTGTCATGTGCTGTCATGTGCGTTTTCTGAGTTAAATAACTAAACTGCTTCCTCCAACCCTTTTTTTTGGGGAAAAAAAAAATAATTAAATTTCTGGCCTTCCTTGCCAGGCTTAGAGTTCTATATCAAAGCTTGAGGCTCTGTTACAATTATTTTACTGTCATGTTTCATGAATTGCATATTTCATCATTATTCTGTGTGTCCAGTTCTGCGGAAATGAAGGCACATAGTTTAAGAGTGTGTAATGGGTGAAATTAATCCTTGCCCTTCTGTATTGGCAGGAATATATGAAAATCTGAAGCAGAACAGAAGATTATACTAACTTCTGAAAACTGCTTCTAAGCTAGTGACTATTTTTATTTTGTACCTATGAGAAAGTTGGAGAAAGTATGTCCTTGGATGTTCTGTTTAAATCATGCAAACTGTATTCATCTGAGTAAGTTTCAGTAAGACAAGTTTTTTTTCTTTCAGGAGCAGACACAAAGGCAGAACCAGGACGTACTGGTCCTTCGGGTTATTTTAATGACCTAGCTGAAAGCATCAATCAAGGAGAATTAATGTATCCTGAAATCTGCATGTTAGAATTAAACTTGCTCTCAGCTGGTAATGCAAGTTTAGATGTGCTTGCTCATGTATTCCAAAGCTGCCTGAAAATCATCACCCAGAAGGAGAGAAATGCCACTGTACTTATAGAACAGGTAAAAATGTTAAACAAAGGCAACAGCTTAGCAGTTGTATATCTTATATTCTTCGGTTTTATAGTAACAGTATACCTAATAGAGTGATGTCCGAAATGTTCTCACTTGTTATGGTGTTTGATAAGACCTGAAACAGTGTAAATGACTGATATTGCCAGCTGCATTGTATTTAAGTTACCAGAAACTATAGAAACTATAGTTAACTAATGTATTGAAAGATATTTGACCTACAAAGCTTATAAGCCTTATTTTATCAAAATTGTTCAATCACTAAAGCTATAGATACAGATTTAATGACTGTCAGGCCACTGAAAAATAAAAAACAACCCCCTAACAAGAAAGCAAATATCTTTGTGTGTGTATATATGTAAACATTCTAAATATGTATGTATTCAATATGTACGTTTAGAAACTTAGTGATGTACCTCAAAAATATTTCATGCTTTTGTTCTTCATAACTTTATATTAGAAATCAGTTATGCACATGTTGATGTCCTTGTGATCCTTTGGAATTTCTGATAGTTAACTTGGTTTTTGCTTTCTAGTAACTAAATTGAGCATGCCTCTTTTGCAAAAGAGGAAAATATGGTTAAGTAATCTAAGCTTAAACTGCTTGTTTATATAATCATTTGACTAAGAAGCAAAGTTAGTGCTTTACAGCTTAAACCAAAAGCAGGAAAGGAAAACATTGTTTTATTTCAGTGCTCCAATTGTTTGTGTGAATTATTAGCTTTAAATCACTAGCACACATGTATTTCTCTCTTCTGAGTTTGAACACATGAAATTTCTTATAATTCAAAATAACCTCATTTTCATTACTTTTCAGTATCGTTCAGAAAGAGCAATCTATTGAACTAATCAATTTGGAGATTTTGAATATCTCATTAGAGATTTTTCAAATTACGTTTAAGATGCATTTGTGGAGGATGCTCATAAGTAAACAGCTTTGATCTTTTTTTTTTTTTTAATTACTCTTTAAAGTAATCTTGCATAAAAAGCTTGGGGAAAGGTTGAAATTTGCTTTCAGTATTGCATCACTATATACCAACACGCTGTATTTCTGTCACAACCTGTCAAATCCTGTAATTCTATTACAGGGGAGAAGACAAGGGAGATCCCAGCTGCTGAACTGATAATGGCTCAGGTTTCTTTCTAGAATCATTTGGATTTCAAAGTCTCTATTCTGCAACTGGACTGTACAGAACATGAAAGAATGTTCATTAGCAAATATAAAAAAATATTTCCATAATTTAAAGTAACTAGAATTGTCTTTAAAATCAATAGTAGACAAGAATTGATTGAAAGAAATTATTTCTTAGTTCTTCAAGCTGGTGTATATTCTTCAGATATCAATTTTTCCTGTATTTTTTTAACAGGGAGCTGTTAAACATCTTCTGGGAGGATTTCTGAACATATTGACACGAACCGAGTCTAGTTTTCAGGGTGAGTTCAAGGTCTAAGTAACTTAAATATTGCTTTTGATAACTTAATGTATACACACTCAAATTTTTAGTTCAGAATGCAAATGCAAAATAGACAATGCAAATTCATTGGCGTGTGTGAATTTGTGCAACTGCTTTAACTTGTGACAAGTATCTAACTTATGTGTAAACACAGGGTTATTTCTGAGCTAGTGGAAATCTGTTATTTAAACACGTGCTGGCAGATCTGAAAACGATAGTTGAAATCATAAACCTAGGGTGACAGTGTTAATAAACATTGCTCGAAAAACTAGCAGTTATCTTACTGATAGAATCTGACTCCATCACAACATAAGTTTTTTACTTCAAATTTCTTTGTAACACAGGTCTTAGTGTTGTCTTGTTTGAATTTTATTTCTAATCATAAAGCAGCTAGCTAATCCAAGAATGTGGAAGCAAATTAAATACTTGCCCTAAGGTAGCTTCACATAACGAGGTTGCTCCACAGCAGGAGATGATGTAAACTCATCCCAGGACTTTGATCTCGGGCTTTGTGGGGAGAGCCTTTGCAATGTAGATGCTAGGTTCCCAGACTTTCAGACTCCACTTTGCAAACCTAGGACCAGACTTGCTGTAGCTGTCTAGATTTGTTCAATGAAATTTCGGATGATAGTGTCAAGAAGTAGTTAGATCTCTCTAGAATTCATCTTGTAATTGTTACTGCTTCCTGAATTTGAAATGTTTTTGCAAAACACTCCAAATTCCATGTTAATCTTTCCTCATAACAGTATGGAATATGAATTTTTAAAGCTTTTAAAAAAATCTTTTCAAGAATATTATTTTTGTCTCCTTGTTTTTTAGCATGTCAGATGATGCTGGTAGACCTGTTAGTTTCCTTGATGAGTTCACAGACGTGTTCAGAAGAGCTAACTCTTCTTCTGAGGATATTTTTGGAGAAGACACCTTGTACGGTATGTGTGGAGTAGCACATAGCAAAATTCAGAGGCTTAATGAGAAAAATGAAGCAAAAAGAAAATCCTTTTTCTGCCCAAGTGTTTTGGGAAATAAGGAGACTGTAACAGCAACATTCTAACTGATCGGAGCAAATAAAATTTGGTTGTTGAAATAATTCATTCTCAAAACATGAAAAGGAAATAGGAGACAAGAAAAGAGAGGGTTTTGAAGTGTGCGTTAGAGTCCTGGGAACTCTCTTAGCACAAGAAAACAAGATTCCTCTTGAGGAGACTGACATTGTGGTTATGGATGACAGAACACTAATACTGTAAAACTTGAAGTAATTGCTTTAAAGTTATAAAGCATGTTGCTATTTCAGGAATGCTTTAGCAGCAGGAATTACTTTCAAAACTATCTTATGTTGGTTTGTGTAATGCTGGCAGCTACTACTTGTGTTGGGATATACTGCTGAAATACTTATCTGTTGGTTTGTGTGGGAGTCTGTAGAAAAAAAACAAGTGGAAGGAAAAATATTGTGGAGTCTGAAATAGTACCAAACCAAACAAGGAGACACAAGTCAATTTCTCAAAGGTAGCTTGCAATTGTTGGCTAAGTAACTAGAGAAACCCTTTTGGCTTAAGGGCTCAGCTAGTTTTCTTACTGATTATGCAATAACAAAGTGGTGGCCTGCGTGTGCATTCTTAACCGGCCTCAAACATGGGGTAAAAGGTGTGGTCTTCTGAGGTATAAGTTAATCTGTTAGCACGTAGCAAATGTGAGATAAGACTGTGCAGTGACCACCTGCCGTGGTTCAGCTGATTACTAAGCATGGTAACTTGAAGACTGATCTGCCTCCAAAACTGTTGGGCCATAGTCTGTGGAAGTTGCTACTTGATGCTTTGTAAAGTCAGTTTGGATACGGAAGCCCATTTCTGTTGGGAAAACATGAATCCAAATTTAAATGAAGAGTGGGGTTCTGTTTAGTTAGATGACACTTGACTACATGGTGTAAACAGTCTGATATTTTTTCTCATTTGTTTGGTTTATTTCTTCTAGGAGATACTACTCAAGGGTGTATTGAAGATTATAGAAACTAATATTTATGTGAACCCATTACAGTACCTTGCCTTCCCTTTGCTACATGGCACAAATTTGAGTAGTAGTTCTTCACAAAAATCTGCTAGCACTTCCAACAGCAAAACTGCTGGACTATTAAAAAGAGCAAAATTTTCACAGAGTAAGAAGGAGGCAGATGGTGAAAACTTGAGTCACCAACTGCTTTCTTCTTGGCATGTAGCCCCAATTCACTTGCCTTTAGTTGGACAGAACTGTTGGCCACACATGTCTGAAGGCTTCAGTGTCTCACTGTGGTTTCATCTGGAGCGCGCTCATGAAATGGAAAATTCAACAGAAAAGGGGAAAAAAATCAAGAAAAGAAGCAGACCGGTAGCTGTAAGAGAGAACAGCTTTGACAGCACAGGTGAGGATATCGTACTTCCTGTTTCTATTTAGGTAGCACTGAGGGCTTACAAGTATAACTAATTGATGTGACATACACAAAAGGATTTTTTTCTTATGATGGATATTAAACAGGAACGGTAGTCTTTCGGATTTTTTGAGTACTATATCAAGTATTTAAAGATAAAACATTTCCAGTCTTACTCCTTCAGTTAGATTAATGCCTGCTTCCTTAGAAATTTAGCATTCTCATTGAATTTGTAACTTCAGTAAAATGTCTCTATGTTACTTTATGTTATGCTGAAGAAAATAGTAAATGTTGCAGCTGAAAGGTCACGGGAAAAGACAGCTCTCAAGTTTATTTTGTCTTATGTTGATGAAGCAAGTGGCTTTTGTGTTCTTTCTCTTTAGTAGATAGCTAGTAAATCTTTGTGATTTAGGCTTAAAATATTTGAACTCTTAACTGAAAGATGCTCTGAATCCATCAAGTCAGAGCCTGAGGCTGACTCAGTATAAATCTTCTAACTTTCCTTGTGTGTGTGCCATTGTAAATGTCAATAGCTGTACAACATTTCTCTGCTCATGCTTTTGTGGAGTCCCACCTGCTCCCAAACTATATTAAGCAGACTGTAGGAGGAAAAATTCTTTAAGTTATTTAAAATGCCTCCCAATCACAATACTTGGAATACCTTTTGCTGTACTTTTTTCTTTGTTACTGTATTTGAATAAAAGAAGGGAAACCCAACCCTGAATCTTGGAACTTACTAGAGCTGCTTTTGTTAGAAGGTCTGTGCTTTTGCTTGGTAAAGTAAAAAGATTGAATGCAAGGTCATGCTTAAAGGGTAGTATGATTTGTGAAGAAAAAACTAAAGATTTCTTGCGTACTAAGACTGCCAATTCAATATAGGAATATAATATGATATGGCATGCCAAAGATATCACCAAATTAGAGCGTATTGATGCTTAGTGGGTTTACGTGATTATAAACAAAAACATGTGAAGTGCTGAATTAATGTCAAACTCCTGTGTTTCAGTATATGAGGCCTAGGTCTCTGAAGAAAATTGCACAAGTTAATCAACCCATGTTAAAAAACAAAACAAAACAAACCCCAAAGCACACACCAAAAAAAACCCCAACTAAATAAAAAACAATTCTCTTCACACTTGGTAGCTGGTGGGACAGGTGTTGTTGTATTGTATTGTAATTGTGTATAAACTTGTTTGTATTTCTAGAAGAAACCAAGTCTATAGGAATGGAATACCTAAGCCTGGGAGATAAACTTGTTGAAGATGGCTGTATTCATATAATTTCACTGGGTTCCAAAGCACTGATGATACAAGTCTGGGCAGACTCGAACACTGGAGCATTCATATTTCGGTATGGTGTATTAGTCCAAAAGCGGTCTTGTGAACATAATGTATTATTACTTCCAGTAGCAGCTCACAGCAAATACTGGTGGAGAGTAGAGAACTAACTTCTATAGTAGTCAACTTGCACACTGATAGCAACATCAAGTTTATTGCATACAGATCTACAGGATTACTTGCTTAAAATGTTAGTCTCTGGTCTCGCATGTTTCATGTAGTCATATATAAATAATTGCCCAAAGTAAGATGCAAGATCAGTCATAAATGTAATGTAATGCAAGGCTGCAGTTCAAGTATTAATGAAGTGGCACAATAAATGTGTGAAGATAAGCAGGAGTTTTTGTAGCTCTAGGTTTTCATACCTCAGGTGTAAAAATTGCTGTTATTGAATACTTACCACAACAATCTTGGTTTTAATCTTCTTGAACACATTTTAGCCCTAATTTAGTTCTCATAAGTAACGTATCCTTAAAATGGGTCTAAAGCTGCAAATTTAGAACACTTTATTTCATGGCGTTCAAAGCACTTGCATTTTTTCAATAAACTGAACTTAATTTCTCTGTAAAATAGAGATAATATTCTTATCTTAAATGGAAGCAGGTTCGTGCAAACAAGTTAAATAAGTTGCAACTGTAATGTGAGGATTTTCCTAGCTTATGTTAAGCACTCTAAATATAGCATTGTGATCCAAAAAAATTATGTATAAAAGTTAAGGAATGCAATCTCAGATTGACTGAGGCCAAAAAATTGCAGATTTGGGGCTTAAAATGCAAATTTGAAAACAAACACACACTTGTTTTTCCTTTTCTGTTTTCATAGTATGTGCATGGATCCAAATGATGAGATGAAAGCTGGTCTGCTGGCACAGGCTGAATCTCCAGAGAATGTTTTCCTTGTGGGCATGTGGCAGCATTTGGCAATAACATATCTGCAGCAGCCAGAAGGCAAGAAAAACATCCATGGAAAGCTGTTGCTGTGGGTTTCTGGTCAGAGGTAAAGTATACATTAGTTGCACCTAGATATTTATCTTCTTAAAAAGATGTTCTCTGGTAGGAAAATGTCTGCACTATTTTGGCGCAAGCTGAAGTTACGGTTGAGTATTCTTCTGGGGGTAGGAGGGGGGTGTCTTACACTGCTAGGAATGTCCTAGAAATATCCAGAATGGTCTTGATTGCTCTGAGAATCTTCAGTTCATACTGTGGACCAATGCAGACATCAATGTTTTTCTTCATCACAAATAAGTGAAAAACTTAAGTACTATACGATTTTGAGTAAGATCCAAAAAAAGCTATGGCATGAAGTTAGCAGTAGGCACAATGTCTCTGTTTAACTTAAGAATCTGAATTCAGGAGGTATATTTCAGGTACTGGCAACATAGTTGAAAGTAGGAATGAAGAGGAGATGGCGAGAAGGCAGCCATTTTGCTCCACTGAGAGAAATGGGGAGGGGAGAAGTTAAAAAAAAAAACTTCTGAACTGGCTGTGGGAATTATTACTTCTTCCACAGAAAATGTAAGGTGCATGCTCCTAAATGAGGTACCTGATGCTATGTTAGGTGGGCCTGCACCTGCATGAAATATTGGTTAGAGAAAAAGGAATTTATTAAATATCACAGTTTTTATCCTTTCTTCCTAAAGTCCAGACTCTGGAGACTTCTTTGTGTCTCAAATAAGAAGTAGGTGGTCAAAATGTTATGTTGTAAAACAACTAGATGTATCACAAGAATTATTTACTATTCTCATAGAATTTGGTCAGTGAATAAGCGATGTTATTAAAGACATTCCTAAAACTGTATCTAGAAAAAAAGCTGTTGCATGGTTTTTCTTCCTGCAGTTAAACCTGGAATTGTAAAGTATAATACTTGTTTCGCTTTTTTCTTGAAACTACATGGAGTTAATTTTTAAGCAGTTTGGATTTCCTCCTCCCTCATTGTTCAGTCTCTGCATGCTGATATAGAATAAAGTCCAAATACGGAGATACAGGGGAAACTAAAAATACTACAGTGCCCTGCTCATGGGCAGTTAATGAGGCCACTCTATATATAGAGTTAGTTGCCCATTTGCTAATAGCTAGGCTCTTCCAGGAAGCTTCAGATGACCTTTACAGTCCAATTGGTCTGTTTATGTAAATGCACATAAGGTTAATTGGATGCTTTCTGAACATGTCAGGCTTATTGCCCATGGCTGTACAGCACGCTAACTCTGACAGTGTTCCCTGGTATAAGCAAATCCTCAACATGATATTTTCCAGCATATGTAAACCACTGTTTTCATGATGTGCATTAGCATATTCAAAGGCCTTTGACTTTTTAGGAATAGTAGAATTCTTGAAAAATTGTGATGTTTTAGAAGTGTGTATAGTGTTTTATGTACAGTTTCTTCTTTGAGGTCAGAGGGAAGGAAGAAGGAATTTTGGATCTAGGAAATTTTGACTGTATGGCAACACTAGTTGGGACTCTGTTTCTCTGTTCTGTGCAGTATGTGAATACATACATCATTATGTAACTGAGTTTTAAGGTGCCTAGAAGTTGAAGATGGCTTTAGTAATTTAATGTTGATAATAGCATGGCTTCTTATCTACTAAATATTAAAATCTACTTTAAGCTGAATACCTTCGATAGCAATTTTTATCACTTCTTAATATTTAAACTTGTTTCTTTATATGTATTTTTAGGAAATGTGAGATTAATTTAGATTATGCACTACCACGGAAATCAAGCTTATCATCTGACAGTAATAAAACATTTTGTATGATTGGCCATTGTACGTCATCTCAAGAAGAATTGCTTCAATTGTCGGGTAGATGGGATCTTGGAAATCTGCTTCTATTTAATGGTACTTTTGTATGCTTTTTGCTTGAATAAGTCTTCATCCCTCTTCCTCCTCCAAGATCAAAGGCTTAATTTGATACTTTTTTAACATGCCAAGCTTTTACAATAAAAGCAACAATATGTTCTTTACCAGCATAATATATCAGGGAGAAAGTAGGCAAATGTTTCATTATTGGTACTTCCTAATGTATCCTTCTGCCACTATTCTCTTGCTATCTTTTTAGTGTTGTAATTGGTAATTCCCATTTCTTTAGTGTTTCTCTGAATTTCTCTAAATAATACCTTGAGGTAGGAGATGAAGAGATGGTGGTACTTGCTCTGGTGGGGTTTTTTTTGTTTTTTTTTTTTTCTTAAAGCACTCAGTCTCTCCCAGCTGGAAAATTGATTTCATTTACCTGCTTCTAAACTACTAGTTTCAAATTACTTAAAGCATATTAAGAAGTAAACAAAAAATCTGAACCACCAAACACTCTGAGTTAAACAGGCTTATTTCTGAAACTGCTGATGTTGCTTTGGGGTTTTCTCAGATGTATGATTCTCCTTCCTCCTTGGAAAGTTTTGTCCAGGACTTCTGTGTGTTTGCTTAGTGCTGAAGGCGGGAACCCTGCTGGCCGTCATGTGGCATTTCTTCACGTGCAGTGGCCCGGTCAGGACTACTACACGAAGTGAAATCAGTTTGCCAGGGTGTGTGGTGCGTGCAGGTGTTGTGTGTGTAAATATAGTGTATTTGTGCAGGCCATAGGTGAGGTGCTTGTCATAAATGTAAGCTCCACCTGGTGAATCTACATGGTCTCATTGCCATGTGCCTACAGCCAGCATAATCGATGTATCCAGAGAGCACTGGATTTACTCCTGTACAGTTGTCATGCACTCATACATCAGACTTGGGTCCTTCTGGATGCATCTTTTGAATTTGCATTCTCACAAACAAATGACCTGAGACATGCTGTCCAGAAAGGGGAGGGAGGTTCACTTGGCCTTCTACTTCCTACGTATCTTTATTTTTTTTCCTCCCTGTTAGTTGTAGTGAGCTTCTATTGTTGTTGCATCCTTCTGGGTCACTCTACCCAGCTCTCCATGATATTGTAGCATGTTATTGCCATCTGTAATCTTGCTATGCTTTGAAAACTTTGAGAAGGTTTGGATAGATAACTCTTCAACTTTAAAAAGTAATAGATTATTCAGAGCTGTTGGTCTTCAGTTCATGCAGATCATTTTCCTGACTTGGTTTCAGTTGCCTTTGCCACTGAATTGGTCTGGCCTGTGAAGTGTCAAAAGTTACTGATGTACAGTAGCTAATTGCAAGGATTGGACTGTACTAATTGTTTTTCATCAGCGGGGCCTACAAGGAAGATCACTGGTGGTTTTTTGTAAAGTCTCTGATGCAGTCTACTAGCCAATGTATGAATTTTGCTTTACTGTATACTAAAGAGCTAACAGCTTCTTTTCTGGATTTTAGGTGCAAAGATTGGACCGGAAGAGGCATTTTACTTATACACATGTGGGCCAGACTTCACATCTGTAATGCCTTGTAAATATGGCAAAACATTGACTGACTGCTCTAAGTACATAAGTAAAGAGATTCTACAATGTGAACAAATTAAGGAGCTCTTCATGGCAAAAAAGGAAGTGGATGTTGGGCCTTTAATTGTAAGTTTCTACTTAAAAATGGTTCTTAATCTCTTAGAACTGATTAAGAAACTGGGAACACATTTCCTGCTGTCTCCCAAGGTGCTTGACTTTCTCAAAGCAGGCAGGAGCAAATCCAATTCTCATTAAAATCACTGCAGGGTTCTTCCCACTTATTTCAATGGGCGTTGAACTTCACACAGGGTAGCCATTTCACCTTGCTTTAGGTTGGATTCTGACAACTTCTAGATGTTCCAGCATCTATAATACTGCATATTTAATCTATCAGATAAGCAGGCACCTCCAAATGCCCTAGGATGAAAATGTAGCTCTTCTCTCCATTAATGTAAAGGGAGCCAAGGGCAGCTTAGTTAACCTTTTAGCATTAAAACGCAGAGGAGAAAGGAGGATTTATCCGGCTGTAACTGGAAGCAAGAGACTTCATCCCAATTCTTTAAGGGTTTTGAGGGAGTAAGTTTTCATCAAGTTTGGCTGAAAAGTCATTTTCCAGCTGGCAGATCTTAGCTTTTCTCATATTTCCTGACTGGAATAGCCATGCCAGATGCAGATGTAAATATAGTTACACTAGAAAAAGAATAAAATAAAACTTTCTTATCAGTGGAGCCTGCTATATTTGGGGAATTGTCTTCATGCACTGCTAATTCCTGCTGTATGAGTTGTTTCCACTAGAGGGAATTTTCTGATCTTGTTCTACAGCAGTTCTGTAGCTGTAGGCAAAGGGTCATTCTGTCTGGATGCGATCCTTGTAAACAACGGTACTGAATTTTGAATAGGTTAAGAAGGAATGAATGGAATAAGTAAAAAGCCTAACAAATCAGCCATGCAACTTTTAAGCTTGTTTTGTCTTACAAAACAGCAAGTACCCACAGAGAACTATGTGCTCAAGTGATGAGTTAACCTCTGCACTTTTGCATAAAATACAAGTGCCTCAAATGTAATTATTTACCTATTTTAAATAACCTCCCAAATAGGACCATTTTACATTTTCTGTGAACATGAGTCAGTTACTTTCCATAGGAGCTTTGATTTTGGTCTAAGTTTTGGGGGTTGTTTTTCTTATTAAAATTTATTGAAAAAACTTACAAACTTCTCTTGTTTCAGGAGAGTCTTGCTGTTGTTTATACCACGTGCTGCCCTGCTCAGTACACCATATATGAACCTGTTATTAGACTGAAGGGTCAAGTGAAAACTGTACCTTCTCAGAGACCTTTCAGTTCCAAAGAAGTTCAGAGCAATGTATTGGACTCTCATCACCTGAAAACACTTCAGCCTGTTGAATATAAGACTCTTCAGGGTATACTACATGAAATTGGAGGAACTGGTGCATTTGTTTTCCTCTTTGCTAGGGTAAGAGGGCTGGAGGACGGGGGTAGTGGACATGTTATGTGTTCTCCCATGTAAGATTTTCCTTGGATATTGGGTAGAAAAATCACATATTCTAGTTGCCTTGCTCTAGTCTGCATCTAATTTCTTTTTTCTTAAACAAATTTGTGGAAAACACCTGCGGCATAATACAGACTGCATCATGCAGGTTGTCTTAAATTGGAAACCTAGTTACAATTCTATTATGTAATTTTTTTTATAATATTGCTAGTATGTAAAATGTGGTGTTACATTCTGATTTAGAGAACGGGCTTTTAAATGTCAAAGGAGATTACTTTTAGGAGTGTTGTAGAACTGATCGTATTTTTGGTCTCTGATTTTTAATTTAAATTCATTGCATATGTTTAACACTGAACACAGGATATTCACAATGCAAGTATGACTACATTTAATTTAATTTTATCTAATATATAGTGAGAGTTTTTTTCAGATAATTGTTCGGCCATGCTGAAAGGTTTATCCAGTTGGAGAAAAATTCTAATTTCAAAAATATTAAGGCTATGAGCTTTACTACTTAACTGTGACCTTTACATGGAGGCTAATATTTGTGCTCGGAGTCTCTGAAGTACTACAGTTAATTCAAAATACTAATGTAGGCCTAAAACTTGTTTGTTTTGTATGCCTCTGGTAATGGTAGTGTTCTGAAAGGTGTATGGAGCATAACCAATGCGCATTTGACTAGAGACAGCGAGGTGTTCAGACTTCTGGTTATGAAGACACTGCCTGCTGTAATTTTGATAGTGAAATCTGAGGAGAAAATCCTTTTCATGTTATTGTATTATGTAAATTTATGCTAATTATGTGCTATTTGCATCAGTAAAGCAAGTGAACAATAGATCAGCTGTCAGACAATACAGGTATACATGAGTGTAACTAAGTACAGCAGGATTAATGGATACACAGCAAAGGAACCTATAGGAAAACTGAAATTCTATTCATGTGAGGTTTACTTCTTGTACATTTTCAGTAAGAATACTATTTGCTCTTGGGATTCAAGAGTCGTAGGAAGCAGAGTGAAGAATGGTCCATGGTTGTCATCTAACAAACTGCTTGTCTCTTTATGGACAAAATAAAACTTTAATGTTTGACACTTCCAGGTAGAGATAGTCTAGATCTTCAGAAACCTTAATTTAAAGCTTTCCTTAAATGCTTAGGAAACATACTTTTCCAGGGCAAACAACAGAATTTATTATTAGTGACATGTATTTCATGACCTTGTGACTTTGTAGTATAGCAAGAATAAATTGGTACCTTCTACTTAAATTTTATTTAGAACAGATTTTTTTTTTTCTTAAAAAGGGATTCTTGTAATGGGACTTCTATTTTCTTAGCAGATCATCATTTACCACAGTATAAATTATTACTTCAGATATAATATCTGAATGTACACACATAGGCAAAAATGAACGTTATGTACATAATCTCAAAATCTTTAAAACAGATTTAATCCAGAAGTTATGATTTAAGACTGCAACAAGGCATTTTTAAGACTTTCTTACAAATGTTTCTCATTTAAACTGTTTTATTAAATTTGCCTTTTATTCAGGTTGTAGAGATTAGCAGCTGTGAAGACACTCAAGCTTTAGCACTACAACTTATACTATCTTTAACAAAATACAATCAACAGAGAATACAGGAGATGAACAACTGTAATGGTTATTCTATGATTCACCGAGTGTTGATAAAACCAAAATGCATTGTTGGATTTTGCATGCTGAAGGTAGAGTGCTCTTTAAACCTGATACTTTGTTCAACGTTAGCACAAATTTAGAAACTTCTCTGTGATTTTAATTCTACGTTTGAAGCTGTCTTCACAAAGGTGGAACAGTGGTTTAGAGGAAGTTTGGTCTGGGAGTGTTTTGCCTTGAACTAGAAACACCTGATAGGTAAGGGGACAAAAAGGAAGTGTTGGAAGACCCTGATTTCAGAGGAGATGGGTGGGCAGGAAATGCACCTTTGTTTCTCTGAGAGCAAAGATCTTTAAGCTTAAACTCATAAGCAATTAAAATATTTGAGTGCACTTAAATATTTTCAAAAAAATTTTTGTACTGGTGTTATAAGAACGAAGCCTCTTAAATGCCTCCAGTGGGGTTACTAAACTCGGTAACTACTTTCGAAGTCAGCCAGGTAGATGTGCCTTCCCTATCAAGAGTGTGATGCCTCTTTAAAGACTTTTTTGATAAATTGGACAGGACAACTGTACTGCTTATGCTTATGACATTCAAAAGAATTTTCCCCCTCTTTAAGACTCTCCTTGAAGGATGCTGTAGTGATGAGATTCTCTATATAAATGAAAACGGGCAATTCATGCTTGACACAGATTCTACTGCAGTTATCCAAGATGTTCATTTATTAGAGAAGTTGCTGCTTGACTGGAAGATATGGTCTAAAGCAAAGGTAATTACTTTCAGTTTGGAAAGACTTTAAGTCTAAAAGTCAATATTTTTTTTAAAAAAGTGATAAAGTATTATGAGGTCTGAAATTAATTTCTCCAGTTAGATGTCAGTAATTACTAAAACTTTCTAAAATTAATGGTCCTTATTTTTCTCTGAATTGCTGGTAGTAGCACCAAGCTCCCATGATCAATGATGCAGGTATCTTTAGTGTGTTAAATTATGTAATGTAATGTATGTAAATGACTTGTTGGTTGAATGGATTAATTTTTTAGAGAAACTTAAGATGGAGGAAGACCTGCGTCCCTCTGGAGTTAAACTGTTGAAAATAACCATCCAGTGTTAAAATAGCAAAGAGTATACAAAACTAGTTTTAGACAAGGAGTAATTTTTTGTAGCTTCATCATTAAAATATGCTTAATTTTGTATGAGCATAACTTTTCTGATACTTTCTAGTTCTGACCTGACCATTTGCAGTCGTTTAGTCTTTTTCTTAGGTGCAAAACTAACTCGACTTGATTATATTCCTAAACTGTTTGTTTTTTTCATTCTCAGTGTGTTGACCCAGAAATATATTTTTGAAGCCATGTTCCTGTTTTGTTTTTCAGCAAGGTGTTTGGGAAACCCTGTTAGCAGCTCTAGAAATCCTTATCAGTGCTAACCATCACCAACAGATGTTTAACATTAAACAGCTATTGAAAGCTCAAGTGGTACATCACTTCCTGTTAACTTGTCAGGTTCTGCAGGTACTTTCACTCTGAAATCCTACTTTGTGCTTGGCAAATGATCAGTTTTACGTGTGGGGGGTGGAGGGTGGGGGGAGCAGGGAAAGAGACTAAATACTATAGAAAAAACTACTTAAGCAGACGTTGTCCTCTGTGCTTCCAAACCCCTTTATCATCTTCAACAGGCATTGTTGCTGTAGACTGATACAGTTCCCCTGCTGGGTGCTCTATTTACTGCTGGACAGAAAGGACAAGAGATTTTAACCACCTGATACTATTTGAAAACCTAGGCACTAGGATACTTGCACAGTCCATACATGAGTATGGCCTTTTATAAAGGCCCGAGATGTCTCTTACAAGTCCCGGTCTTCATTAGTGAAAAACATAGATACTGTGCAGGTAGCAGAAACTGTCTATCCTGTGTCTCACCAGAGCTAATAGGGGCAACTGGCCCGTAGTGCTCAGTCTGAGAACTCCTCTCAGCATTTTAATCCAGTAGTAGCTTCCTCCACGGCGTGGAGATAACTGTTCTAAAAAGTACTTAGGGAAGTGCTTCAGCCCTTTGATAGACGCTTCTTAGGAACGTGATTTTGAAATGGTTTCCTGCTTCTAGTACGTATCTGTTTGTGAAAATGTATTGTAATCCCTTTTTTCTACACTGTATTTTCCGTCTTGCATTCCTCTTTATTCTGAGTTTCTCACTCTAACACATGAAATGCATTTATTCTGTTTCCCCTCTTAATTTTTTTAATGTCTTTTAATCATTTTCATTGCTGTAAATTTTGAATTTCTTCATTTTTGTGATATTCCCTACTTTTGGAACTTGTTAGTGGTATAGTTAACTTTTAAAATTGTATATTAATGCAAATGCGTAGATACAGAATGTTGCATAGTATTTTTCCTGTCTTTTGCACAGTAGTACAAAGACCAATATGTATTTCTATTGGGGAAAAAATTAATTTCTTAGTTAAAAAAACTACTCAAATTGGCCAACAATGATTTGGTAATTTTTGGGGAATGATGGAATGGAAGATAAAACTGTATAAACCATTTGCTTCGAAAACCTCACTTCACTTCATTTAGTCTTTTCATACAGCAGTCTCAGTTAAGGTGCTTGGGTACCAAAAAAAAGGTGAAATTTAGGGAAGTTAGAAACAAGTTAATTACCATGCTCACATTACAGGGAGGTTTCCCATAAGTTTCTTGCAGTCTTGTTCTAAAATCATTGTTCAGTTAATATTTTTTTTTTTTTCAAATAGCCATTGTCAAACTATATAGAATGCTTGATCGAGCAGAAATACAGATATAATTACCAGTGTGTGTTCATAAAAATGGCTATTGAAGCAGAAATAGAGAAAAACCAGTGTGGTACTGTTCAGAAAGCTCTTAATATGTTTGAAATGTTACTATCAGCAACTATTTTAACTTCCCTACAAATATGTAATACAATGACAGTAAACTACACTTTCAGTGGTGATTCATGTCCTGAGGCTCCAGCATTTCAAGTCAGAGTAGTATAGTATGCAGAAAATGTTAATTTTTCTAAAAATAAACTTGGATAACACCTACAATAGTTTGTTTGTGCCTGAATTTTGAGTGTGCTGGACTTAGGTAAAATTGACTGGGTTAACATTGAGTAGGCCTGTATTAAAGAATACAGGCTTTATTACTTAAGCTTTATTTCTTGTCTGTTCTTCTACTACAGCATGATAATTTAAAAAAAGACAATTTCTGTCCAATTAAAAATACAAATAACTTACAGTTGTACTGCTCTTTGTTTATAGGAGCATAAAGAAGGGCACCTTGCATCACTACCTCGAGAGGTTTGCAGGTCATTTGTGAAAATAATTGAAGAAGTACTTGGATCTCCCCCAGACCTGGAATTGCTGACACTGGTCTTCAATTTCCTCTTAGCGGTTCACCCTCCCACTAATACATACGTTTGTCACAATCCTACCAGCTTCTACTTTTCCCTGCACATAGGTAGATGTCGCATTTAACTAGAAATAAACTATAAGATAAAAATCTAGTCATAAATTAATATCTAAAACCCCTCTTTCACTCTTATAAATTACTATTCTATGACAATATTCTTTGATTGATATATTGTAATAACTATACATAAAAAAAATTGAACTGTTGTGACTCAGTAGAGTAAAAGTAGTTTACAGTCTTGAGACATTTTACTAGACTTTGGTTGCTTGGTTTACTTGGAGAGCTTTCTTATGTCTACAGCCATAGATTATATCTTTGGTGGTTATGTCTTTAAATTTCTTTAAAGTTTGATGCTGCTAGATGGAATGCATATTAGCTGCCTGTATGGACACATTTGCCTGTGGGCAAACCTTAGAGAAAAACATCTAACTTTTACACATAAATGAAGCTTCTTCAGAAACATGTGTATATGGGCCTGTCTCCCTCCCTAATTTCTTGTTTCCTGTTACTGAAAAATAAAAGGCCTGAGGAGCATTTTTAGCAAATGATCAGTTGCACTGCAAGACATCATTGGCAGGCACCATCAGTGCATTGCATACAAGTCACTGAACGTACCTGTGTGTTTTGAGGGGTGCAGATCTAGGACAACAGCTGTATTGTATCTGTACTAGACGATCACTTTGGCAAAATGAGTCATGTGAGCTTTAAAAATTCTTTCTTGTTCTTTTAAAAAAGAGAAACTGGTAGATGTGTAGTTCATGCTTTAATATTAACATTGTACAACCTTAGCCATAACTTAGGTAAACACGGAAAGCATAATCCAAGTTTGAAATGTTTTCTCCTTTTGCAGATGCCTGTGTAACTCCAGTTTTGGAATCAGTTTCAAAGGCAGTACAGTTGTGTTTATCTGTATCTGTCCTCTAATACTAACAGATGTAAAACTCTGAGTAAGAGTAGAATGTACTTTTTGATACTTTGAGCTTTATTAGATGAACCTGTTTGAGAACAGTCACCTGCTTTTGACATGGCAAAAAGTCAAAGTTATTACTGCTTGTATGCCTGCAAGGACCATCTTTAAGTATAGTTACTTTAGAACATCATAATATTTTCAGTGTTCTGAAGTAAATTTTACAGATATATCACTAAAACAAAGAATTGTTCTCAAATGCTTTTTCTCAGCTGCTTGTGAGAAAGCTGAGCCTCCACTGATCAGCTTGAAATGTAACCTGGCTACAATGAGTCTAAACATATCAAGAATGCAAACCTAAAAAGCTTTTATATAACTTTCCCCTTATCTTGTCTTTCTAGATGGCAAAATTTTTCAGGAGAAAGTGGAATCGCTTGTGTACCTGAGAAATTCCAGCAGTGGTGGGAAGTCAATAGATAGTTCTGCATTTGTGATTACAACTCCAACTGGATTTACAGCTTTACCACTGGAAGGTAAAACAATGCTGGACGAGCAAGGACATTAAGACATAGTCCTTTGGCAGATGACTGAGTGCCTTAAAGTGTTACTCTCCCACAGATACTTCTTACAAAGCTCCCCCTGCCCCTTGGAGCTTGATGCCTGAAACAGCAGAGTAAGAAGGACTGAATTGAACATGCTACCTAAACTACTCTTCACTGTCAGGTTGAGACAAATTGCCACACTGATGGCTCAGGCAGTGAAGTGGACCAGATAGCTGAAAAATTTCATTTGTTAAACAGACCTGCTAGAGATGTACGAGAATGCCTTAACCAGGCAATAGTTGAAATAGAACAGCTGCTTATGAAGCTCACTATCTGTGCAAAAAGGATTAAGCTGATACCTTTCTTTATTTGTGCATAATTGTTAACACCCATCTAAATGTAGTATTAAAGTATTGGCATTTAGTTATACTGCAGGTATATATACTGTTCCTACATGATAGAGGACGGGAAAGTATATCTTATAAAGAACATCTTACACACCTTGGTTATATAAATTAAAATGGAATAGTTCTCTAGAAACAGTCTCTTTATATAGCATGCTAAACAAGTTGAGGTCTATAAAGATAACTGCTTTAATCAGTTTTGAATTCCTCTGCTATAGATGCTGAAACAGTGTGAAGTTATTAGTTCAAGCTGGTAACTTTTTTCAGTTGGCATGCTGTCAGTGTGATGTTTTTTGCATCATTATTGAATTATATTTTTAATCATACTTTTTACACAGATTTGCACAGGCAATCAACAAATATCACCTGTAAAACAAAAGCTAAAACATATAACTTAGGCATAAGCCTTTATTTAAGCTCGTTGACAATGAGAAAGAAGTTCTAAATAAAAATGCATAATCTAAGCAAGTTTATCAATATATACAAAATAGGAGTGGAAACAAATTACTCTGATCTCTAACTTTGTTGCTAGACATTTCAAATAATTTATGACAGCTGTATCCTGTGTATCATCAATGTAATACCTTTTACGAATGATGTCTTGTTGCCGCTTTGCTTAGGAAAAGCAAATTTGAGTCTTCAACCACTACTTCAGTTGAAACGGTGTTAGTTCAAGTGTCTTTCAGTAAAAGCAGTGATATGAAGAGCAGACCACAGTACTAAACTGTGTATGGAATTAGTCATTCTCCCATATGGATTGTATATGAAATCTTATTCTTCTAAACTGAGTACTTTTTTATATCAATAGTACCAATGGTACCAAACTATCGATAGTATGAAATCGTTCTTGACTGGAGATTATTCATGTGTGCCAAAGGAATACTCAACATGAATTTTTGTGAAAATAGGTGTTTGAGTGTTGTGGTTCTGAATTTGAATTTCTAAACTTAGAATATTTGAAATGGTATGTTCATTAGATAACTTGCTACCTGCATGTGGGTTTGCAATTTGTTGCACTACCTGCTAATGTGTGTGCAGGCTTGGCTGTAAGATTGTTGCAGCTATATAGATCCTTCCTGTTGTCTAAAGGCTGACTTGGTCTGGCTATGTTTGCCTGTGTGTGTGTATATATATGTATCACTTATTTAAAAAAAAAAATTCCTGATGCATCAGCATTGCATTAGTACTAACCGGTGCATAGTTTTCAGAATACGTCTGAATGAATAAAGTCTCCTTTTCCTAGATTAACAGAAAGCTGCTTCTACCAGTCTAGTATGCAGACTGCTTTCACTCTTAAAAAATATATTTTTATGAAAGACATCTGTAATGTGCTCTGAAAGTTTGTTTGTTTGAGGTCCAAATGAGTGCTTAAAAGGAAACCCTGTTAAATAAAATATGCACTGATTTGTTATAAATCTGAAGTACATGTAAAGCCTTAGTGCAGAATGGCTGGTGAATAGTATTTCAATATCCACTGAAACACGCTGGTAGATTGTACTTCTTACACAAGAGCTCTAAACAGAGCAACCTGCTCTATTTGACCCTGCTTTGAGCAAGCAGGTTGGGCTAGACAATCTCCAGGGGTGCCTTCCACCCTCAATGGTTCTATGATTATGTATAAATTCCTGCTGAGGGTTAGTTGAGAGGTTCTAAATCCAGAAACTCCAGTATATATGCAAAAATTATTTTTCATTTTATGTATCTTTCAGATTTGTGACTTGTTAAATGTACGGCTGTGTAATAGTTTACTATCTCTACTTGATCGGCCAAATCTGAGCTATGCCAGGTGCTGAATCAGTTATACAACATAAAATTAGCTTGGGTCATCATTGTGTTAAATGTATGAGGATTGTAACATTGAGGGGAAAGCTTTTATCTGGTGTAAAAGGAATACTAAAGATATCCTTATTTCTCTAGAGAACACTTCCAAGGCTAGCGTACAGCAGAAGATAAGCTCTCAGGCACCTAAAAGGCTTTGCAAAAGCTTACCAGCATCTCCGACTTCCTCACCTCAAGTTCATCGAAAAAGACTAACTGAAAGAATGGGAAGGAGCATTGATGACCTGCAGATTATGGACAACCATGACTACATTGATCTCCAGGGTAAAATTGGTTTTGTAGGAAGTTCTGAAACCAT
Source organism: Burhinus oedicnemus (assembly GCA_008921705.1). Classification (NCBI taxonomy): domain Eukaryota; kingdom Metazoa; phylum Chordata; class Aves; order Charadriiformes; family Burhinidae; genus Burhinus; species Burhinus oedicnemus. The sequence continues at coordinate 352,190 of VFFE01007111.1, read as the reverse complement.
AAAGAGAGTGCAAGAAGAACTCTTTCTTAGCAGTTGTGAGTCTGCAAAAACAGTTTGTGACTCAGAGTTAACATCTGCTGAAATGTTTGAAGATATTGCAAAAGAAGAGTTATCTGAAAATGCATTTGAGAGTAAAGAAGCAGATACAGACCTGAAATGTAATGAAGGTGATGGTGCTGCAGCTGAGCCATTGCTACGTCGTCCAGACAATCTGAAAGGACTGCCTTCATTTCAGAAGAGTCAGAGTAATTTTGCAGGGCTGGGCTTAGCATTTTCTGTTCACGGAGGATCATCAGCCATTGGTCACTGGCCAAGCTTGGCTGACAAGAATATACCTCCTGAAGACTGGGAGGGTCTGGCTTTTTCTTCATCTAATGAGAATACCCAAAAACCATCTGAAAGCCCTGATGACAGGTAAGCAGATAAACAAAATAAATAACCAATAGCTCAGTGTATGAGCTTTAATTTCATGGTTCTTGGTCTTGATTACTATTCTACAAAAATTAGAAGCCTGAAAATTAAGGGAATATTTTCAATGGCTGTCATAAACCAATTCATTAAGCTTTTAGTCTATAGAATTGTGTTGGTTCAATTTTTGCATTATTTATATAGCAAACTTTAAAAATTGGGAACTTTGCTATCTACAGTAGGATTGGGAACTTGTTACGCTAGCTCACAAAAAAATCTCAAGCAAGTAGTTCTGATCAGACTATCCTTTTTGCTATCTGCCATCCAAAAATAAGTGTGAATGAAGACTGGTAATAGCAGTATTGGAGAAATGTTTGCCAGATTTCCTCCTCTTCCTGCCCCCTGAGGGTAGCTAACAGCTATGCATTTTTTAATGTTTTCTGTTGTAGACAACAAACTGTGGTAAAACATATTCCTCTGTTTTCAGGTCTACAGAAGACTGTCTTGTGCTTATCTGTTGTGGATTATATGACCTCTTGCGTGGAGTTCTCCTAATCCTACCGGACATCATGCTAGAAGATGTGATGGACAAACTTATCCAACCTGATTATCTTATAGTTCTTGTGAACCACCCATCTCCTCTCATACAACAAGGAGTCATTAAAGTAGGCCTATATAAAATGCTTTCAGCTGAAAAGTTGTGAGCTAGCCTAGTTAACATGTTGGAAACATGAAGTTTTGTTAATATTTTTATTTTAGTTTCTTCAGTTTTCTAGGTTTACTTCTGAGTTTTAAGATGTTTCCACCCTCACAGATTAAAAAAAAAAAAAAAAAAAAAAAAAAAAAAAAAAAAAAACAACCAAAAAAACCCAAACAACAACAACAAAAAAACCCCACACAACAGAAAGATCGAATCTTTCAATAGATAAATATAGTCTATGATCTAAGCCAGAGGCCTTAAGAGCATATGACAGCATTACTGATGTAAATGGAAGCAACGATGCAGAAAGTCGGTGACCTTCTCCTCAACTTTAAACACATGATGCACTATGTTAAATTAAGGTGCAAGCAAACTTTGACTTCTAACACAGTTGACTTTTGCTTATTCTGGGGAGTCATCCACACATTTGTGGCCTGAACATGGACTTGAGGCTTCAAAATCTCTTCAGAGTTTTTTTAGTATTGACAAGGACAATGTTCCTGGATGATAAAATTATGTAGATGAAAACCTTTGGGTAGATTTGTATCTTAATTTGAAGAAGAATCAAGTTATATGGCTTTATTAACAAAATCATCCAAGAAGTAGTGCGTGCACTTGCATACATACCAAAGTACAGGATTTAACAAGTATAAAAAATTTGAATGTATTTATGTATGCACTCTGTAACTGTTAGTGTGTGATTTCATCAGCCCAAAACTTGACTGAAAACCCAAGAGTCTTCAGATTAAAAGAATTAAGTCAGCTGTTGGTTGTAACAGGTGCAGTGTAGATTGATGTTTTCAATCTGGAATTTTAAAAATTTTTATTTCAAACTGTTCAAATCACAGATAAGAACTTAGCTTTCTAGGAAGTTATATTAAATGTTTAAATTTTATATCATAATTATGCATTTCTTTTTAGTTGTTGGATGCATATTTCAACAGAGCAAGGAGAGAGCAGAAGGAGAAATTCTTAAAGAATCGTGGCTTCTCCTTGCTAGCCAATCAGCTGTATCTTCACCAGGGGACTCAAGAAGTTGTAGAGTGCTTTTTGGAAATGCTCTTTGGCCGCTCTGTTGGCTTGGATGAAGAGTAAGTAATGCTTTGCTTTTGTGTCCTGTAACTTAATATTTGAACTACAAGCAGCACACTTTGGAGGCAAGGATGTGATAGCTTTCTAATTCCTATTCTCTTCCTAGTAGTCAGCAGTCATTAAAAAAAAAGTTCCTTCAAAACTGTTTTGAAATGTTTTGCTTGTAGCTTTAACACTTACATGTATTAAATGCCTTATGACTATTGTATGGCCCTTAAGCTGTTGATAACCACCTTCACCTGATGGGTGCTGTCAGCTGGGATCTTCTAAACCCTCAGCCCTTCTGAGAGCCTCAGAGACCTTTGCACTTCAAATGTCCTGTTATCAATTTAACTCCTCCTATTCTTTCTGATCCTACATGAAACTGATTTATATCCTTAGAAGTTTGTAGTAGTCACTAGACTTCTGCTACTGGTAGGTGACTAAGGAAAAAGCTTGATACCCCAGCTGCTTCCTTGGCTTGGCCCCGAGTTTAAATCTCTATTTACTTGAACCAAAGAGCCACCTCGCATTGACAGGAAAGGAGATTAACTTTAAGTAGACAATTATCTAAGTAAATGGTATTTTTTAGAAATAGTCCAACAACTTAATGATTGTACAGGGAGAACATGAATCTAAGTAGTCAGCAGTGCAAAAATCTTGCAAAAAGCTCCTTCTCAGTTGCTGCCTCTGCAGGATTTGTAGCCAAATTACTTTTGCCTGTTGGCCTGATCTTCACCCCTCAAAAAAAATATTCCTGTTTAACTGCAGGACTTAAAGCTGGCTGCTTAACTAGCCCCAAAGCAGAGAACTGTTACTTCCTCGGCATTAATTATGGGGCTGGAAAGGTAATTCTAATGTCTCAGGTTTTTAGGATTCTGTATAATAGTCATGTGATGGGCTGATAACCTTAGAATAGCAATCCAATTCTTTCATGCACAAGTAATACAAAATCTGAAGCACTGTTCTGAATTCTACAGTCACAATAAGCCAGAAGTTGCCAAACTTTAATTAAACTTCAGCAGTAATGGACATAGGATATCAAACCTTCTGTCAGTCAGTATATTATTATATTGATGCCAAGCTGTGTCTGGTTTCTTGATAGTGTCTGTGCCACTTGTAACACTTATTACTGGCAAGATGATGCGTCATACTTTTCTACACTGATTAAAAAACCCCCTCTGTTTTCATGAAATCTATATTGTAGACAGTAGTTAGCTGAAGCTTCAGATACACTTTTTAGGCACTTCATTTCCTTATGGCTCTGAAGTGTTTATTTTGTTCTTATTTCATTTAGTAGACAGGCATTGTTACTGCAATGAAATGTAGGAAGTTGCTGTCTACATCTCTGCCAAAATACTGGTATAGATTGGTATTCCAGTTGCATATACTTAGTTGCATATTCCAGGTTGCTATTTTAAGGATATCATTCATTTATATTTATTTTAATAGATTTGATCTGGAAGATGTCAAGAATGTTGGACTCTTTCAAAAATGGTGTGTCATTCCTGTTCTGGGTCTTATAGAGAACTCTCTGTATGATAATGTTCTGCTCCATAACTGCTTCTGTCTCCTGTTGCAAATCATCAATTCCTGCTCAAAAGTTGCAGACCTACTGCTTGATAATGGTTTGCTCTACGTGTTGTGTAATACGCTGGCTGCTCTCAATGGACTGGAAACAAAGTGAGTATTTTATCAGTTGCTATAAAATAATGTAGGCACAACCTTAAGTCTAGCAAAAATTACTGTATGGTATTTGTTCCACTTTCTAAAATCATCAGAGAGCTTGTGTAAAACTAACACTGTTTTTGAGGTTTTCAGCTTCAATTATACCTGTAAGTGATAGTTAATGTTTAGATATTCAGTTGAAACAATGGAATATAAAATGTTCTTTCCATACCTTAAACTTTCAAGTGAAATGACATTTTAAAACGCAAGTCTGTCACACTGTATGCACTTTGAATGCTTTTCCTAGTAAAACTCACCTGAACAGTAAGATAAAGGCCCAGGAGATGATAGCGTTCTTCTGTATCTATAGCCAATGTCAAAACTTCAGGGAAAGTCTCTCCTCTGTTGCCTGTGATTTAATATTTGAGATTATGAGTAACTTAAATGACTTCACTAATTACAAACATTCTGTACTTTAAGAAAGGTTATACAGTGAAGGAAGTAGAGGTGGGGTTTTGTTAATTTCATTAGTTTGTATCCTGAAGAAATAGACAGATTTCCTTTTTACCCCAGTATAGTTTTAGTTCTACATGGTTACAAATTGAGGTATTATCCTGATTTTCTTTTTTTTGAGAAATACAGGATTTCAGACCTGTTCTTTAACTTAGAAATCTGATAATAATACATTATTGCTTTTCCAATATAACTGTTACAATCTTAATGTTAGAATGTCTCAAAGATTTTGCAGGCTTCCAATCTGCCAAAGTTAACACTAAAGGGATGTCTTTGATTACATTTTTTCTAGTCTTCAGAAGTAACACTTTTATATGAAGTACAGTATAGTATTAGGTATGGTTGGCAGAAATAGCAAGGGGAATAGTAATGGGTCTTGTTACAGGTTACAATCTACAAGAATTGTCATGTTTCTGGTAACTACAACTTTGTTTGCAGCATTCCCTTGAATGACTACAAGTTACTCGCATGTGATATACAACAGCTGCTGGTAGCAGTTGCAATTCATGCCTGCAGCTCCTCAGGTTCTCAGTATTTTCGTGTTATTGAAGACCTCATTGTGCTGCTGGGTCATCTTCAAAATAGTAAAAATGCAAAGATGCAAAGTAAGTTATCTGCTTATTTTTGGGGTCACGGGACTGGAGAAGTAAATACCTTCCCCAGTGATTTTTGTTAAATTAATATTCCTGCTGAGGGGAGAAGGGGGAGTTTTCTGGTGATGGATCTTCTTGCTCTTCTAAGTGGTTCTCAAAGTAGTAGTTTTCCTCAGGAGCCTGCCTTGTGGTAAAGAATTGTGTACTGCTAATCTGAACAAACAGTGACTGTAAAAGTTCATTAAGGATATTTAAATTGAGATGTTCTATACAGTTTCATTTAGCTTATTTCAGAGTAATGAAATTCAGCGGCTCTTCCATGAGAACTCAATTGTGTACAGTCTGTATCTGTGGAATAGTGAGGTGACTTCCTGTGTGACTCTGTGGAATTGAGTTTCACAGCTCTTGACACCTTCTGCGTTCTTATACTTTTTGCGAAAACATCTGGTAAAAATTCTTGAAGATGTGTAAAGAATGTCAAGTGTACTTTGTATGCCTCTCCCTGTAGATATGGCAGTTGTTCTGCAGTTAAGAGTTCTTCAAGCAGCTATTGAATTAATAAAAACTACAGCACACCAAGATGCTCAGGAGCAGGCCGGTTCAGTCCCTTCACCGTCTGCACCACAACGTGCAATGTTTCAAAAGCGTAAAGGCATTGCTGGTGAGTAGCAAAAGTGTAGTATTCTTGTATTTTCTCCTGTATGTACTTAAAAACTGTAATTTCAGTGATACAACAAATGAGTCCTGTTGCTTTGCTTTTTCTATGGATTGGCTTTATAAGTCAATACCTATATTTTTAGAGAAGTGTAGCCTGTACCCATTTTGAACTTGTGGGGGTTTTGTGTTGGGAGGAGGGAGGGGGGGAACAAAAATGAAACCTCAGTCACCTTATTCTCACTGCAGTGTCTAAAGCCAGATTTTACCTTCTTTTGGGATTCTCTTCAATTCACAAGTTGCTTAGTAAAGATGTTTTTGAAGTAATTCATAGTGGTTTTAATAGCCAACTTCATAGTAAGGAAATACCAAAATAAAGTTAGTGCTTTTAAGTTTAACACAGCTGTGAGGTGGGGATTGCATTGTTGCACAACTTTTAATTAGTGATCATCCTGAAGTAAATACCTGATATTCCAAACTTACAGGTGGGAATGCGAGATGCCTAGATTCCGCTGTGGTTGTGCTTGTGAAACGTTGGGGCAGGTCAAGGTTAAGCAGTAATACTTTCTCTGTATTTGATAGATTGTGAATCATTCTGTAAAAGGTTTTGGAGTCTTCTGGCTGGAAATTGATTTTATATCTCTCTCATACAAATGAAGCTGCATTTAAGACTTTGTAGAAGATATAACTTGAAAACCTGACATTTATTTGAGTTTTCTTAAAAAAAAAAAACAAAACCAAAACATAACAAACTTCTGCTATTCCCTGTTTGTTATGGGAGTGTTTCTCTTAATATGGTCAGCTTTTGAGGCCCCTCTCCATCAGCCTTGTAAACATAGTGAAAATATTTTTATATTAGAGAATCTCATAAGGCACTAAAGATAGTTATTTACGAAAGAAGCAAGTACAGTCAAAGCCCACCAGTTCACTTCAAGAAAATTTTAAGGAATATTCTTAGTACTTCTATCAAAATTTGTGGCAATGGGTATGGTACAAAATGTGTTTATTTATAAGCTGTTAATATAACTGACTCTTCACTTGTGCTGACAAATCTACTATTTTGATATGCAATAGTTTTTTGTTGTATCATTGATTTTTAATCCTTTATCCTAATTCTACAGTAAAAACAGGAATAAAAGTAACTATTTAGAATCTGCTTTACACAAAAATATGCGAGTTGTACAATAACTCTGATCTTGAGACTCATTTCATGATCACTTCTTGAATTTCATATATCTATTTTCAAATAGAAAAGCTTTTAAAAGAAAGAGACAAACATCCAAATGACACCTATGTTCCCTTCAATATTAATGTTTTGTTTCCTTAAATGATGTGAACTCTTTGTATGAAAGCAGTTGGCGAGTGATTAATTTTTTTGTGCATTTTAGTAGATGTTATTAATGCTTCTCTACTTAAAGGCTCCAGAAAGTTTTCACTTGCTCAGTCTGATGCTCTGCTGATGAAAATGCGTTCGCTAGCCAGTGAGGAATTCAACATGATGATGCAGAGGAGAATGACTCAAGAAAATCCTATCCAAGCCACTGAGACTGAGTTTGTACAAAGGTTACAGAGGCTGACTGTTCTAGCTGTTAACAGACTCATTTATTTAGGTAGGATTTCTTTTTGTTCGTTTCTGTTTTGACAGAGCCAATATAGTGCTATATGAAAAATAGGTTCTTGCTTTTGGAGCACTGAAGGGTTTGAGAGGAAAGTAATACCATTCACACTAGTTTAATGGATTTAACCGTAAAACATCATTCTCTGTGATTTGACTCACAATATTATGTAACTGACAATCTGGATACAGTTTTTATCTGAGTGAACTGAACAAGTTATTTTAATTGTACGTTAGTCCATTCATGTGTTAACTGCCTGAATTATTACCTAAAGATTTAACTCTGCCAAAGGGAGCATCTGCTCTCTTAAAATGTATCAGTTTGCACATTTCCATGAAATGGCTACATTTATTAGCAAGACTTGATGACTTTGGGGACTAGTTCAAATTCCACAGAAGCAAGAGGAAGAGTTTAGCATGTGGGACAAACAATTGAATGGCTCTGTGATTAACAGTAAATGCTGAATAAATTGGTTCATAAGGGAATTGAAATAAGGAATAGTTTTTGATATTTAAAACTAAAAAAAGTGTGGTAAGTAGTAAAGGCAATATTTGATTTAATGCCAACTAAAGGTTCATAGGATTTTCTTGCTTGAGATGGTACTGATCAATATGTGCTTCTTAAATTTTAAGCATCTACTGAAGAGTGCCTTGATGTACTGGGTATAACAGAAACCACAAGTCAAAGCAGAGTTTCAGCATCCCAGCTGGAAGTTCCTGAAGAGGAAAGCCAGCAAGAACTGCCTAACAGAACAAATCCTTTTCTTAAAGAAATGTTCAAAATACTGGTGGAAGGAATCAAAGTATCCATTGTAAGTAATTAGGTGTTGTCCACATTAAAGTATATTTCATAAGGTTCCTTTATTAGGAACTCTTTATGCATAAAATCTTCTGTCCATAAATGCTTTCCTTACTGCCTCTCTCAATTCAGCTGTGGCATTAAAAACTTAGTTCAGCTTCCCAGTTATTCTGCCATTGTAAAATAATAAATGCATCTGCTCTGATTTTTACTGTAACATTTAGCAAAACTCTGCTTCCTGAACAAGCACAAAAAGGATAAATTGACTTCTGTGTAGTCCACAATTTTGCTTTGTCTCTTAAACATCACGTTTAAGTTTGCTGGAGCCTATAAAACAAGATCGGCTGTGCCTCCACAGATGATGGAGAGTTTCTGAGCAATTTGTGTCTATAATATATTTTAGAGTTGGTGATGTAATTGGGGAGGAAGAGGCACTTTCTCTTTTTTCCTTTTTTTTTTTTTTTCCAGTTGTTGCCAAAGGGCTGAGAGTTTTCTTTTCTAGCATACAGGTGTTAGCTTGTCAGCCTTTCCAAGGTGATCAGGTTTCACTTGGGTAATTTTAAATGGTGTTATTGGAAAACTTAACTTACTGCTTCTTGCCTCTTTATTTCTCTTAGGTCGTCTTTATAAAACGTAACTCAACCTAATTTTCTTCCTAGCTCTGGAAAATTATTAGGTCTGTTATCTTTCCATTATGCCATACCTGTAGTACTTTTCAAAGATGGCAAGTTTATTCTTGTGAGCACAAGCACCTCAATCCAATGCCTGCTTTCTAATGTTTTGAGGTAATCCGTTCAGAAAGTAGTGATTAATGTAGAAGGGCTATTCATTAAAATAAGCAAACAAAAACCCCTTTGTATTTTTTAAACCCTCTACATCACAATTCTCGCGTTCTGGATTGTTGTATAGACCCTCTAACTGAATATCCAGTTTAGCTAGGAGTTGCATTCCTACTGTTATCAGATTGAGAGAAAAATGCTTATTTTATTAGAATGAACAAACCTTTCTTTCGGTTTTAGTAGAATGCCTTTTAACCCGTAATAATAATACTCAGTAAACTAAAATTAAACACTACTTTGGTAGAATCTTTGTCTTAATTTTGATCATATTAACTGTGTTTGGTTTGTAATGTGAAAAACTTGGTAAAAAGAAGCCCTAACCCTGTAATATTAAAAAAATTGTCTTTTACTTAGGGCACCAGCAGAATGAACACACCGAAGCAGCAGTGGAAGAGAATCCTCTTGTCATGTAAGGACACATTCCGTACACAACTTGGCAGGCTCCTTGTGCACAACTTGTCTCCAGCAAGGCCACTGCAAGAGAGAACACAGATTTTGGAAATGGTGCATGAAATAAACCATCAAGAGATTATGCGTGACTGTCTTAGCCCAACTTTGCAAGTAAGCTAGAGAGTGTTTGAGAGAAATTTGTAAAACCCGTATTCAGTTTTCTTGTTTAAGTTTTTCCATTATTTAGAGCTGTGTATGTGGCTAAAGCTGCTCACTGCTTTGTTTTAGCAATATTTAGTGTAATGACAGTCATGCATAGAAAATGCCTATGTGTACCTCTGCAATTGCTATGTTATCCTGGGGGTAGATAGTTTTGTAAGAGGCAAGATTAGGGTTACATCTGGGTATATTGACTCTGTAGCGTATCAAACATCACATATCCTGTGTAGTGCAGAAACAAAAGGTGGTACTAGTTTTAACATGAAGAATTTTACTGAGGATGCTTGAAATTAAGGTACCCTGAAGAAGCAGATTAATGAAGGAATTACCCTTGCCTTGGAACTCTAACTGCAGACTTCCTGAAACTTGTAAGAACTGATTGCCACTAGAGATTGTAAGAGGCAGTCAGTCCTCACAGCAGTGCTCTATCTTTTCTTATTTAGCCTTTATTAATTCTGAAAGTGGGATTGTGTATTCTGTGTTCTTAACTGAAATAGCTGAAGAGTTTCTCCTTGCTTTTCTGGGTTTGTCAGGAAAAAGCTTTTTTGATTGTACTTTGTCACTGCAAGCTTGAGAGAAAGTATTTCTTAGAGCCATGCTCAGGAATCAGGCATGAATGTTGCTGTTTGAGATCTTCAGGAGCTGCAAGAATGAAATAAATTATGAAAAACATGCCACAGTTTGAGGCACTGTATACTAAGGAGAGAAAGTACTTACTAGATGAACCGATGACACTTCTGCATTTCTGCTCACATATACGTTATGCTATTAAATTAACACTTTCATCAGTAAGAAAAGAGCTGATATATTAGCAATGGTTTCACTGGGGGAGTGTCATGTTAAGTGCATTTATGGTCTATGTCTGCTTAACTTCATTATCTGTCAGCCCTAATTTGGCTAATCAAACAAGGTGTAGCATTCTTGACATGCAATATTAGGAGTCTCTGGCACATATTTCCTCAACTGTAAACAAGGCTGCAGGAGCTGAATATTTGGAAAAGAAAGTTAGCTTTCCTGTAAGCCGTTTGAAAAGTCACAATATGCTGGGGGAAGTTTTGTCATGTGGAGGATTAAATTCAGCATGTACTTTCTATTTTATAAAAGTTGGTCTTCAAATGTTAAAGAAGCCATTTTCTTTAAATCACAGAAAAATTAGTAGAAGAAACCTGTCCAGGCTGACTAGAAAGGGGAGTAAAGTTGGAGGGGAAAAAACTGCCCAGTGTTGTACTGTGGAAATGAGAATGACTGTACATCTTTTCCCCCCCGCCCCCCCTTACCTTCTTCTCATCTTTTAGCATGGACCTAAATTAGTGCTCTATTTATATGAGTTAATGCACAATCACAGCGATGGAATGACCAAAGAACAACAAAGAACAGCAGGAGACTTTGTGAATACTTTAAAATGTTGTGGCTACAAATGCATTCCCCTGAGCCCACGACCAAAACCAGATCTAATAAAAGCTTTGAAAGAGGTTTGTGAATAAAAACTTTACTTCAAAAACTGGGTATATTTGAGACAATTATCTGTTATATGGGGTCAGAGTTTTACTGCAGACAGCTGTTCTGTTTGCTTGCTGCATGGCTTATGCTTTTGGGGATTCTCTTTGAGTTCTGAATATTTCTGTTGCATATACTCAACGCTTCACAGCAAGCTCACATGTTAATGCTTCTTGGTTAAGCATATTACTTAACCCAGGCAAAAGTGAGAGTTCGTAATAAGTTACTAGTATCTCTCACTGTCAGGAAAAAAATAATTTTTATGGTTTCTTGCAAAAAAACATAATTATATCTAAATATAATAAAACTGCAGTAACTGAAATGAAGTCATGATGGTTTTAAATGCTGTGAAGATCAGTTCAACAGTTTTGTCAGTCTTCCTTTTTTAAATTGACCTATCCTTTAGTCTCTGCTTCCTTATTTTGTCCATTTGAAAAAGAAAAAAAAAAGTAAAGTATAAAACTTGCATTCAGGATCAGAAGAAATATGAGATGGAAGAAGGTGTAAACAAAGCTGCTTGGGAGAAGACAATGGCTAATAATCGGCAAAAGTAAGTGCCTTCTAAAAGGGGCTGCAAGAACTCTGTAAGAATGTTCTCTCTTCAGCACACCCTGTTGCAAAGTTGCCTATATGATTATTATAGATGTTCTTTCACATTAACAGCACTGCTAACTTTCAGGGATTTATTTTGCCATTATAAAAACAGCTTGATTGTAGGTATACACATTTTAATAGGTTGCATAATAAATGGCATCGTGTGAACTTCAGAATACTAAATGACTTTTTGCATGTTTGGCAATTCACCCTTAGTTCTACAGCTATTGTGTCTGTCCAATCACCGCTTCTGTTGCTGTGATCTGTGCAATTAAATGTAAGGCAAATGTCCCTGCAAGTAACCCTGATCTTCAACAAATAAAGTATCATTATATTCAGCATAGTATTTGAACACTTCTGTGAGCTATGGAGACTGCTGCTGCTTGGCGTAATGTAAATTTAGGTAGCTTGTGGTAGATGAAGAGGTTCTTTCCATTAATTTACACTTCAGGCTCTGCATAAAAATCAGATCTGAGATGCACACACAACACACTTCAATGCAGGCAACTGTAGTAGCTGTAAAGGTCAGCTTAGTCAAGTCTGTCCAGATAAGCGATAAGATTTTACTATGTTGAATAATTAAGAGATTTGAGTAGTGGTAAATTACTGTTCTTAAGATTTTTATTGTAATGAGTATACATTAGTTAGTGAAGCATGCTAATATATAGTCATTGATCTTCTGATTGGCTTGTCTTGTCTTTGGCCACAAGTAATAGCTTTTTTTGAAGGCTAAGAAGCAGAAGGTATTTATAAGTCTCATGAAAATTTTGTAGGCTAAGCTGCTCTGCATCTGCTGTAACAAGAACTATGGATGTCTACTGCCAAACCGATTGTGTTTTATAAGGAGGTTTGATGTCTTTCCTTCCCTTTTCAGTGTGTTTATTTGACATTTTAAAACCCAACTCTCTTTCCTCAGTCTCTTTCAACGTCTGGATACAAAATCTAAAGACATCTCTAAAATAGCTGGAGACATCACACAAGCTGTGTCTCTGTCACAAGGAATGGAAAGGAAGAAAGTAATCCAGCACATTAGGGGGATGTATAAGGCAGAGCTGAGTGCCAGCAGACATTGGCAGGAACTTGTTCAGCAGCTTACCCATGATCGGTAAGTTGTTCTCTCATCTCAGTGGAAAAGCGAGAGAAAGACTCAGTGCTTGACATGTGCTTTTCATTCTACTTCGAGACACATGAAATGTACACGATACTAAAATTAGAATTACTTTTGCTAATCATCTGATAGTTAAAGACTTCTAAAATACTTGATTTATTCCCCTGTTTTTTAGGGTGAATAGCCATGTAGTATTTCTGTGCCATTTAGACAGGGTTTTTTAGATACATTTTGCTGTGCCTAATAGAATGAAGAATGTCATAAAGTTTTGATATCTTGCATTACATTGATGGAGTAACAAAACATTTTTTGGGTAATGTTATTCACATTAGCATCCAGATACTGTGTTTGCTGCATAGAGCAAAAGATGTTAAGTCTTCACAAGAAACCAAACAATAGTATTTTTGCCACTGCAGAACTAGTATTTTATCACACTTGCAGCAGCTGAGTTTTCAAAATATAGTATTGGGTGCATTGTATTGCTACTTTCATCAGAATTAGTAACTTCAAGAGCAGTCTTACAGTAGTTCATAAGTAGTCAGTCAATGTGATAGCTCATGAAAATAAACTACAGAATTCAGTCTTTTGATACTTTTTCAGAAATAATTGCTCAGTGCACTACTGTGAAGCTTCTGCCTTTCTACTAGTTCAAGAAAAACAGAATGAATAAGCATATATAGTGCCTCTGCTGCCAAACTCTAACATACTTTGTTTTTTTCAGAGCGCTCTGGTATGACCCAGTCTATTACCCAACTTCTTGGCAACTGGATCCAACAGAGGGCCCAAACAGAGAGAGGCGCCGCTTGCAGAGGTGCTACCTAACTATTCCAAACAAGTACCTTCTCCCAGACAGGCAGAAACAGGAAGGTAATAATAACATCTTTTAGGAGTATATCTGAATTGTAATGACTACTAGTGCCTTATTTGTGGTGTTTTTATAGGTATGATAAAAACTCCATTATCTTACCTATTTGAAGACAAAACGCATTCTTCTCACTCTTCTACTGTAAAGGACAAAGCTGCAAGTGAACATATAAGGTAAGGTTTGGGTAACATTTACCTCCCTTTCCCACCTTCTCCCATTCCAAAGAAACAGTCCTCCTCACTTTTTTGTCTAAATAAACATTAAAAAAAAAAATAGAGATGAGACAATTGTCAAAAATAGGTAGGTTTAGCAAAAGTAGGGTTTTTTGCTATACTCATAAGCAAAAGATTAGAGCTACCAACACGTACATTTTCTGAGTCTTAAAACAGTCCATCTCCATGACTTCAAAAATCAGTAAAAGCAAATACCATCTGGTGTGATATGGGTATGGGACTTCTGTGGGATAACATGATGGGATTTCTTTACTGATTTGTCACTTAGATATCTAAGATGGGCAATGCTACTAGGATCTGGTAGGTCTTTCCATTAGTGTTCAAAAGCAAATTGTGTTTTCATCCTCTCTGCTTTTACCAGTGTGTTACTCAACTCTGCAGTTGTGTCAATTTACCACCTATTACAGGCACTAATACTGCCTAAATAATTCCAAATAACATGGAAAGAAATAAGCACAAGTTAATGTGCAAGTCTAGAAAGTTGAGGTTCTGTTTTCTTTCTCTCCTTGGGATTTGAACCATTAGAGTCATAGTGTTGAAAAGTCTTTTGTCAACTGTAGCCTTTGAGGCTGTTAGTTTCAGGTATGTGCCGAAAGGTACATAAATCCATAAGCAATAATACACTTTAAATATTCCAGAGTTAATCGAAGATGTATAAGCGTAGCACCTTCTAGAGAGACTGCTGGTGAACTGTTGCTAGGTAAGTAGAATTTTCAGTCCTCAAATATCCTTTTTGTCTAAGCTTCTGCTGTATATATAACTTGGCTGATTTTGTTTAAAGTAATTGAGCTGTTGCCTGACTTATGGATTATATACTTTATAGATCAGTTTTGCCTTTCTTCCCTTCTGTTAGCATGAGTGCTATTTAGACTGTAGTTAACTTTTAAGGTTGCAGACCACTTGCTAAAAGATGTGGAGTGCTAAATTCTATTTCTGTCTAGTACTGTCTTGCCCAGGTACTATTCTTAGTATCCTTAACACCTGAACACTGTTCATATAACACTAAGATGCATTATACAAATAGTAATATCATGTACCTTTTTGCAACTATTTTTTCCTGCAGGAAAATGTGGCATGTATTTTGTTGAAGACAATGCTTCAGACACAATTGAAAATTCGGTAAGTATTGGAGCACATTGTCCAGCTGTAATTTTTCCAAACTATGACCATGAGTAGCTTTTGTCTACTGTCACTGAGATTGCCAGAGTACTAGAGTTAGATGTCTCTGGACAAGGCCAGCCAAACCGATTAGTTTGAGTTCGGTGTTGCTTCTGTTTCCCCTGGCTGTAGAATCAGCGGTGATAGCAGAAAACAGGGAAGATGTGGGCCTGGGGCTGGGAGGGAGTAAGGAAGGGGTGATGTGGGAAGGCTTCTGCACCTTCCTGTCCTTTGCTCTGAGTTCATCAGCATAAGCGCACAGAGCTTGCTTTGGTCTGCACCCAAGATAACTTGCCTTACTGAAAGCTGGAGCACTAGGAAGTACAGAAACCATGAGTGTATGAATTGTGCTGTACTCTACAGCATCTGATTATTGAATTTTCCATTATATAGGATGTTCTAGCTCCCCCCTTATCCTATACAAGAGAGGACTGCTCCGTGGAGGAAGCTGGAACTGACCTAATCCTTCTGATATACAAAGGCTCTCTTGTATTAAGTTTATACATCCAACAGACATTTTGGGGGGAGGGTGGAAATCAAGATATGGGTTAACTGCTGAAAGTCTTAAACTATTTTCAGGGAGCTCTTCCTTGCATCCACTAAGCACACAGCTCTTGTGGTTTAGGACATTACCAGCTGTTTTGTTGCTTTGTCCTTCACAGAACTGTCAGATTCATGGATTCATGGCAAAGCTTTGTTTGTTGTGGTTGGCTGTCCAATATTTTATCTTAAGAGTCAGTGAAAGTATGGCATTGCATGCTAGCGTTGGATAGGGAACTGGAGCAGCTGAGGAGCATGCATGATGTTCTGCCCACTGCCTTGAGGAGAGTGGAGGATGGGAAACATATTAAGAAAATCACAACAGTGTCTTAAAGCATCACAGCAAAATTAAAGTTTGACTTACGATATGCTGTATGGTTATAAAAGGGCCCCATTTAAGGGTTTCTTGTTTGGAAAAATCTACTATTTAAAATAACTCTTTCAATTGCAAATTCTGCAGAGTTTTCATGGAGAAACTGAACCAGCATCATTTTCTTGGACCTATGAGGAAATTAAGGAAGTTCATAAGCGCTGGTGGCAGTTAAGAGACAATGCTGTGGAAATATTTCTAACAAATGGCAGGACTTTACTCTTGGCTTTTGATAATACAAAGGTAATGTGGCTCTGATGGATAAAAACAGATCAAAGCATTTTGCTGTGTCTTCATAACAGGTACATTCATGCATTAGTTTTTAAGGAGACCTGTTGCATGGACTAATGAAATTCTGCTTAATACCTTTGAAAAAACTTTGCTCAGCTAGACTTCTAGACAAACACAATCATGTTGTAAAACACATCTCTGATGTATTAAGACATTAAAGAATCTTAGTACTACTAAACATTATTCCATTCCAGCAGAAATTTGTAAAATGAGAGAAACTTACTAAATCTTGGTAGTTTGAAGCTTTTTTAATTATATGATTAAATCTGTGGTATTTTCTTCTAGGTCCGTGATGATGTGTACCACAACATCTTAACTAACAATTTGCCTAACCTCTTGGAATATGGAAACATTACTGCTTTGACCCACCTGTGGTGCACAGGACAGATTACTAACTTTGAATATCTGACTCATTTAAACAAACATGCGGGCCGTTCCTTCAATGATCTCATGCAATATCCAGTATTTCCTTTTATACTTTCTGACTACACCAATGAAACGCTGGACCTAAATGATCCATCAGTATATAGGTAATATGAAATGCGTGGAACTGGTTACTTCCAAATACTTGAACTGATAACTTTTTAACTTAATTCTACTAAACTGCACACATACATGAATGGAACCATTCAGGGACAAGCTTCATCCATAATAACTTGGGCTTTTTACAATAAGTGGCTGCTTCACCTCAGACATTTAAATCAAATGCGTAGTATTATGTGTGTGTATTCAAAGGATGCTATGAATTGGACTTATATACTGTCTTAATATGATATGGATAGTCCACAGATATAAGTAAAAGCTGTATGTTCAAATTCATGTGATTAAAGACTTCCAGGCCAATTAGCAAAAATTAAATAGAAAAGGAAATAATATTGTGAATAATTTAGCCGCTTACAAAATCATATTATCTTAATTGTGAATAGATTCAAGTGAACTGTCCCACCCTAGTAAACTTCTCTTAAGCCGATTTAACATTTGTGTGCACAAAGTCTTTGCCTCTGTATACCTTGGATTTGACAGAGGCACTTTGCACTTTCTTTCCTGTTACTGTGCTATAGGGTAGCCTGTGGATCCGAGTTCGCCTTTAGCACTAGCTAAAAGTGGCCTTTTTATTTTCCGAACTCTTGTAAAGTACTATTAAGTTTTGCTTGTCCTTTTTGTTATACTAAAGGTGTTACTCTTAATAATGCATTATAAAATGGTGTGAATCAACATCTTTATAAAAATGAGAAGATATCAGTACTACTTCTGTTACAGGAATCTGGTCAAACCAATAGCTGTGCAGTCTAAAGAAAAAGAAGACCGTTATGTGGATACTTATAAGGTAATTTGGATAACTTTTGCTTCTTGCTTTTTTTCCTGTGTATAAATGATATGGAGGCCTTAATATTTTTAACATATGTTGATGAGGGGAAAAGAAACCACAAATCCAGTATTTTATGTCTACAGAATTCTCATTTCTAGTATGCTGCATCTCCTGGGAATTGCTTCATAACATGCTTGGAACCTGCATTTGTCTGTTCCTGTCCGTGAAATCATAAATCAATTTAGTCTTTCCATGTGATGCTGCTGAGGAGGTTAAATTGGTATCATCTTACATATGAACATACATATATTTAAAGATTCCTAAAGATTGGGAAGATAACTTAGTGTGCTTATTTGAAATTACTTCAGTGGAACTTGTGGCTATTCTTTCTGTTTGGTAACAGAAAAGCTGTTTTCCCTCAAGTGCTCTATTATTTTAACATGCCCTACTATGATTACAGTGCTCTTTGATTTTTGCTCTTTACAATATTTTAAAGGCTGTAGGAAATAACATGCTGGGGATGGAAAGTATCTGCAGCTGGACTGTTAAGCTTATGTCTATATCATCATGGTCCAGTATATTATTTGCAAATAATTTTTTCCATTTAGTATTGAAAAGCCTGTACAATGACTTTGCAATGTTAGAAAACAAGAACGAGGAGGAGGAAAACCAAAACTAATAAATAATGGGAAACAGATCATTTGAACTGGCTTAAGACTTTGATATGTAGCTGGATTGTGAAAACGATCACATATATTTAGACACTTAAAATGTATTTGGTTCCAAAACACTTCTAAATGTATATTCCTCTGAAGGTTTAAGTTCTATTCTTAAACAATTAAAGCGAGCTCTTATTTTTGTTATGGAATGCAGTCTAAGTAGGAGGCTTGTGATTTTTTTTTTTTTTTCTTCCTACTTTTCTAGTATTTGGAAGAAGAGTACCGTAAAGGAGCACGAGAAGATGATCCAATGCCCCCTGTACAACCATATCACTATGGATCTCATTATTCCAACAGTGGAACTGTGCTTCATTTCCTAGTTAGGCTGCCACCTTTTACTAAAATGTTTTTAGCCTATCAAGGTAAGGTTACTTTTGCTTGCGCTTGTCTTTCACATCTGGGCCTTGTCCCAGTGACCCAGGAATGCTATGTGTTAATCTGTTCAGCATAGTTTATCAATTCCAAATAGCTGAGCTCTGTAAAATTAAATCTGGTATGCTTTCATGGTAGACCCATTCTGAAATTATCAAGCTAGACCGTAAAGCTGTACATCTTATATTTATACCTTAGTGTTGTAAAATAAAAAGGTGGCCTATATTTGACTTGCAGTCCACAGTACCACATAGTAATTGAGACAGAAGAATTCTAAATGTTCTCAGCTAACTGGAGAGCAGTTAACGTGAAGTTGCAGATGTGCAACTGTTATCATGTCCATCATCGATGTAACAAATTCAGTTTGGATTTCTTTACAGATCAAAGTTTTGACATCCCAGACAGAACTTTTCACTCTACCAATACAACCTGGCGACTCTCTTCGTATGAATCAATGACTGACGTAAAGGAACTTATCCCAGAATTTTTCTACCTTCCCGACTTTCTAGTTAACAGAGAAGGTATACTAAGAGGATACCAAAACTATGTACCCAAACCAGCTGTATGGTTGAGCCTATGGGTTGAAACTGAGAACATTTATATCCCTTGACTAAATATGCTAAGCAGTAGATGTATGGGAGAAACTTGCAGGATAAGCTATAAAAGCTGTTATGTAGGACTTCAGGGAAGCTTTTTTCATAATTGTGTCAGAGGTGCAGAAGGGAGTTTCCTGTTGTCTGGTTTTTCCATTTAAATGAGTAGGTACTGTTTGAATGTGTTTGGGGGGAGGACTTGTTAATGGTGCTGCTTTGTTGATCAGCAATCACTGTGCTTACTGGTTAGCTTTCATAGAACCCTATAAAGACCTTTTTGAAGTTACTGTCAACTAAAATGTTGGAACACTTATTCCCCTGTTTCTAGGTTTTGATTTTGGAGTACGTCAAAATGGTGACAGAGTTAACCATGTCAATCTTCCACCCTGGGCTCGTAATGATCCTCGTCTATTCATCTTGATTCATCGTCAGGCTTTGGAGTCTGACCATGTTTCCCAGACAATCTGTCACTGGATTGACTTGGTGTTTGGTTATAAGCAAAAGGGCAAGGCCTCTGTTCAGGCTATTAATGTCTTTCATCCTGCAGTAAGTATTTGTTAAGCACTGCGTTTGTTGGTTGTGCTTAGTAACTTAATGGGGGAAAGTTTGGTCTGACTTGCTTGGAAAACATCTAGCATTGAATCAAGATCCCTTGCTCCTAAAGTGTTGAAGAATAAGAAAAGGTTCTAACCATTTCAATGCAAAACTGGTAAGATCCCAGGGACTGTTGTGAGACTTAATGAATTTGTGTTCATCTTTTTTGCCTTGAGATAGGCATGGGGGGATGATCAGGTATAGAGTTTAGACTTTCTGGGTAGTTGTTTGCAGTGGTATAACAGGTATTGTTTGTGTGTACCTGCTTCCATCGCATTCAAACAAACCTTTCATTTAGGCAAATAGTGCTGCAGCTTTTGATACGATTAAAATAGTTCAGTTTGTCCTGAGCTCATTCTTTGTGTTCTTCTCTTCGTATACATCCTGTTTTGTCCCTCTAATGAGCACTTTCTCCTCCAGTAAACTTATTTGAAATTAACTCTTCATTTAATTTAAAGTCTTCCAGAGTTTCACTAAATTTTAACATGAATATCTCAGTCTGTATTCTTTAGCTTCAGTCCTTACTATCGCAAGGTTTGCTCAGCCAGGCAGTCCTGGTTTCAAATGCATTCAAACGTGTTCCTTGTGTTTAGTGTTCATTCTATAGCTGGAAGAGCTAATAGTAGTGTTTGGCAGTGGTGGCTTTTTCTTTTCAAGTTGCCATCCAAATGCTCTCCTTTTCCTTTTTTTGTGCTTAAGTACTGATTTAGTTATTACCTTAAATTTCAAATATTAAGTTTGTGTTGAGTATGTTCATTGTTTCTTCAAGGGAAAAGTCAAGGCCTTTGTCAGTGTGACTGAGAAAAAGTATGTGGTACACAATTAGAGACATGAAAAAGACAAGTAGAGGAAAGGAAAGAATTTCCACTCTCCTGAAATATGAAGGTTCTTCCTCCCTCCCCATCCCAAACTAGAGCCTTAATACGTTAATTAAAAAGAGGTACAGAAAACAAACTTTTTCAATTTTTTTGTTTATTATCAGCAACTATTCTGGTTTTACACAGATTAGTAAAGGTCTACTAAGAAAACCTCTTTGACCAAAATTAGTCGTGGAATATGTAAGAGCAGCTCATATGATAAATCTTAGTGGTAGTTATCTCAAATAAAGAAGTGGTGACAAGGTTACCGTTCTCAGTGGCTCTTTAGTCAGCACAGCCATTGTGGGATGGCTTCTGGTCCAAGTCTGAACCAAACAACTGAAGAGTCTGCCTCTAAATTTGTGTCCATGTGTTGAGAAATCTTTCCCAAAGACAAACTTCACAAGCTTATTCTTGCCCTTCCCCTTTTTTTTTTTCCTCTCTAGACCTATTTTGGGATGGACGTTTCTGCTGTTGAGGATCCTGTTCAGAGAAGAGCCCTTGAAACAATGATAAAAACATATGGGCAAACACCTCGCCAGCTGTTCCATGCAGCACATGTTAGCAGACCTGGATCCAGGCTTATCATGGAAGGAGAACTTCCTGCTGCCATGGGATTACTAGTGCAGTTTGCTTTCAGAGAAACCAGAGAACACACTAAAGAAATAATATATCCAGTATGTCATTTTGATTTGCAAGATAGTTTAATTAACATTCATATGCTGTAATTATTGTACCCTTATATTTACAGTTTCCTTTCTAAACCTGCAACTTACTACCTATGTTGTACTGTAAAGGAGATACACAGAATTAGTAAAGTGTTAGTGGAAATTATTTTATGCATTTGTGATATATTTTGTGTCAAACTAAGATCTGAATTTATCTTGGTCATAGCAAATAGGTGTTGGAAAGCCTTTCACTTAACCAGTTTTATACTGTCAAAGATGAATTCTGGAATCTGCATGCAAACTTATAGTAGGTAAACACATACTGTGCTTTCTTCCATCCTCAACTTTTTCATTGTCTGTAGGACAGTTCAACTTTCTGCACTTCAGACACTTGCTTTCCCTAAAATCCAGTGAGAAACTGAATCCTTGCATTTAAAAAAATCGGTGGTTTTCACTACACTATCTGAACTGCCAGCTTGCTGTGTCAGCCTTTAAAGAAGTGGGAGAACTCCCTTAAAGCTAGTAGTTCAGCTGATGATAGTACAATGCTTCATACTTGTCTTTCTAGTATCTTCAGAATACTTCAGCTGTCCTTAGCATGTGATTGCTTACAGGGGTGTGATATGAATGATTCTCCCTTACTAATGAAATAATATTTTTCTGAAAACTTTTTTACCCCCTTTTAATTTGAACTGTATTTGTGCTTGTTTTAGAGTCCATTACCATGGATAAAAGGCTTGAAGTGGGGAGAATATGTTGGTTCCCCAAGTGCTCCAGATCCTGTCGTCTGCTTTAGCCAACCACATGGAGAAAGGTTTGGCTCTCTCCAGGCTTTGCCAACTAAAGCTATCTGTGGTTTGTCCCGCAAGTTTTGCCTTTTGATGATATATAGCAAGGAGCAAGGTATGAATTTGTGCTTATTCTCTACATGCACAATACATGCGAAAATAAGTCATAAAAAATTTAAATCTAATGCTACTGTTGTTCTCCAGCAAGCTTCCCAAATTTAGTCACTTTTGCCGAAGACTGATTTATAAATCTAGTAATAGCTTCCACATAGGTGGTAGCTTTCCTGGAGGCTGGATTTTACTTGTAATTTTCAAAACTATATAGAGGCATCCTGGAATTAAGTTGATATTTTCCATTAAAGTGACTGAAGCATGAGGATTTAACTTTAAACTTGCCAGCAGATTCAGTCCAAGAAGAACAGGTGAACAGAACATGTGCCAACAGAAAGGAGAATTAAAGGAACTGTTTTTAGAGGCAGAGAATGAGGAAAGTTATTGGTAAAAAGCAGACGTGAAGGATCTTCTGCTTTCAGATAAACTCCTTGGAGGGATTCTTACTGATAATGTACAAACGGGTTCTTGTACTCTTCTTTTGTTTTCTTTAATGTGTACTAGTGAAGGTTTTTTTAAAAATAAATGGCTTCACATTTAGTCAACAAAAATAAGTAACATTCCCCTTGAAATTATGAAGAATCATTTCTCTAGCTGGGAAGTATTGTCAGCTTCTTCCCCTTTTCTTCCAGTCCCAAGAGATGCGATATTTCTTTAAAAAAAAAAAAAAAAAAAAAGCTTTGTCCAGGTTGCAAATTGTCTTTGGAGACCACTGAATGTTTATGTAGTCTCTGAAAACTGTTTGTTTATAGCACATTACAGATTAAACCATAGCCTAGCAGAAAATATCTTATTTTGAAACTTTGGAATTTTTTAAACTCTAGCTTGTGGTAAAACATGGACCTGAGACTTCTATTGTTGACTATCAAAGTGATCAACTCTTTGGTTGCATATGTGACATAATATTATATGTCTTCCTTCAGGTGTGAGAAGCATGCACAGTACTGATATTCAGTGGTCAGCTATCCTGAGCTGGGGATATGCTGATAACATTTTACGACTGAAAAGCAAGCAAAGTGAACCTCCAGTAAATTTTATACAGAGTTCACAGTTCCATCAGGTAAAAAAAAAAAAAAAAAAATCAGTTTCTTGGTCTGCAATTTAATATTGCTAGTTTAAGTGGTGGCCTGACTAGGCAGGAGGTACTCTTGCTTTCATTTTTCTTGGAGATGAGCATCCAAACAGAACCGGTTTTAATCTGTTTGATTCTCCTTTGGAACATGTCCCTCATTGTTCCACTGTATCTTGCTCCTGGATGTGTTCCTGTACTAGGTAAAGATCCCTTCAGAATGCATTTGATTTTTGTAGCTTTTCCTTCCTATGGAATATTGGTGTGGATTTATAACAGCTTACTTCCTGGGTCAAGAAAACTGCATACAGGAAAAAATTATAGATGCCTCATATTAGAAGCAGAACTCCACTATAGTTTAGGATTCCTCTGAAAAAGATTGTCTAAAAGATTGTTAGGGAACACTGCATAATCTCTGTTACACTCCAATGGTTGGTGAGATTCTACCAAAAAGACTTTGGCTGATGATGTAGCTGTAGCTAGAAGTCTGCAGTAGTTCACTGTTCTTTTAGCTGTAAATTCTAGGCTACACAGAATTTCCCTCTTTACTGTAGTTTCTGAACTAATAGCAAATATGACCTACAGCAGCTATATTTTTAACTCTTGGATTTCTTTAGCTTAGGTATTTCATATTACTTTTCTTAGAATAACCAATAAAGAATCAGTTTGACCAAATGCTATGGCATAATGAAAATAGCAGTTAAAATAGTTTCTGTTCTAAGCTTTTCCTGGCTCTGTGTTGTCTTTCCAAGGTAACAAGTTGTGCTTGGGTGCCAGACAGTTGTCAGCTGTTCACAGGTAGTAAATCTGGTGTCATCACAGCATATATGAACAGATTCACTAGCAATACGGTAAGTTCCATTGGACAGATTTATATATAAGGATTCAGCTGTATTCACTGTTACAGTCTTTTTTTAAACAGGAGAAGTGAGAAAAGAGGAATATGTTATATTCAGGACAATTGCTAAAAAGATCAAGTGCTTGTTTAGAATTTATTTTTGAAGGACCCTCTTTGACATTGTTAAATAGATTTATATCAGCATGTTTATTTGTGGGTTTTTCTTAAGCTGTTGTTCACACAGTGCTAGCCTTTAGTCAGCCCTCATTATCTGGGTGTGTAACTGATGACACAGCTCTGACTGTATTCAGGCTAGGGCTTGGAATTGAAGCTCTTTAGCACAAAGAAGCTCCCTACATTAAGGAGTAACTTTTTCTGTGAAGGAGACAAGAGCTTTTCAAAGCCTTAACTGAAACTGTGGAATGCATTTCCCCAAAGTAAACAACATTTCAAATGCAGAAGGCATTTAAACTACAGAAAGCCAGGATGAAACTTCTGACAGTGTATATATTAACCACTAAGCCTCTTCACTTTGTCATATTCCCCAAGGGGAAACACTGTGAAGAGACAAGGAAGAAAAGTAACTTGCATTACTTAATGCATCAGTGGAAGATACTGCGATACTAGTAGAGAGAGATACTAGTAGGCTCGAGAGTTGGGCAGAGAGAAACCTCATGAAGTTCAACAAGGGCAAATGTAAGGTACTGCACCTGGGGAGGAATAACCCCATGCACCAGTACAGGTTAGGGGCTGACCTGCTGGAAAGCAGCTCGGTGGAAAGGGACCTGGGAGTCCTGGTGGACAACAGGATGACCATGAGCCAGCCATGTGCCCTTGTGGCCAAGAAGGCCAATGGCATCCTGGGGTGCATCAAGAGGAGTGTGGCAAGCAGGTCGCGGGAGGTTGTCCTCCCCTTTCACTCTGTCCTTGTGAGGCCGCATCTGGAGTACTGTGTCTAGCTCTGGGCTCCCCAGTTCAAGAAGGACAGGGAACTGCTGGAGAGGGTACAGCAGAGGGCTACAAAGATGATTAGGGGGCTGGAACACCTTTCTTATGAGGAAAGGCTGTGAGGGACTTGGGTCTTTTTAGTCTGGAGAAGAGAAGACTCAGAGGGGATCTCATCAATGCTTATAAATACTTAAAGGAAGAGTGCCAAGAGGATGGCACCAGTCTTTTTGCAGTGGTGCCCAGTGATAGGACAAGAGGTAGTGGGCACAAACTTGACCGTAGGAAGTTCCATCTAAACACGAGGAGGAACTTCTTTCCTTTGAGGGTGGCAGAGCACTGGAACAGGCTGCCCAGAGAGGTGGTGGAGTCTCCGACTCTGGAGACATTCAAAACCCGCCTGGATGCCATTCTGTGCAACCTGCTGTAGGTGTCCCTGCTCTGGCAGGAGGGTTGGCCTAGATGATCTCCAGAGGTCCCTTCCAACTCCTGTGATTCTGAAGTAGCCCTGATGCTATGTGGTAATAAGCATGGTGTGAAAACACAAATAGAACTCAAAATTTATCTTCTGGTTCAGACTGAGGTTTTTGAGCTTTTCTGATCTTCTCCAGCAGTAACTTATACCCTTCATAGTTTTAACAAAGAGTTTGTAAGTTTCTTGACAGGTCATTTCAGGTGTGTCTATAGGATTACCCCTAGCAACAACTAAACTGATTTCTCAAATTTAGCTTGATACAGATACAGGTATTGGCGAACACATTTGTAGTATTGTACTCTTGATGCTCTCGAATCGCTACATTAGCATGGGCTAGAGGGAACCTTCGTATGATCTGCTATGCCTACCCAGTTTCCTGTTTTCAACAGTGGCAAACAGCAGATGCTTAGACTGGGAAGAGCACAAATACAGTAGTTTCTTCCTTGGCTTTCTTACAGTTTCTGATGATCCACCACTCAGACTTCCCGAGCTCAGCAGCACTTTGAGTTTAAAAAATGAAGTGGAGCTTGAAGCCTGCAAGTTTCAATCAGTTAGATATTAAGTCAGGCACCTTAACTGCTCACCAAAATAGTGAGCTTGTAAATAACCTGTACTAAGACTTGGATTCCAGTTAAAATTTTTTTGAGGTACTAAAATAGAAATTCAATATATTTGCCTTCTGCAATGCCAAAAAGAAACTCCAGTACTGGGGATATGATTCTTAGTTCCCTGCATTTCCTAGAAACAAGACAGGTTTTTTTTAGCTGCACAGATGTTGCCTTTGAGACCATCTTTGCTGTTGCTGAATTTCTCAGCACTGACAGTTTTACATGCCCCAGGCAGACTGACCTTGCGCCAATTTTGTAGCTCCTGTTGTTGAGTCAGTTACCCAAGTCAGAGCTGCAGGGAATGCAAATGTGCTTCCTAGCATCTGTTCTGTATGCATCTTGTCAGCTGTTCAGTGATAAAGTGAACAGTCTGTTATAATGCAGTACTTGAAACATGAATATATAAATGTTTCACATTTATATTAATTCAATGCATAGGCATAAACCAGATACATGTTGTTAATTGGATATGGGAATTCAAAGGCATGCTGTCGGAATTCAAAAATACCTCAGTATTGTACTTCAGATGGTCTATTTCTCCGAGCCTTTGCTTAAGATGATCAAAAAACTAATGAAGTACTGCATTAAAACTGATCTATCTTGACATTAAGTCATACCTTCATGAAAACCTCAGCCAAGGTTTTCTGATTGTACAAATTACTCCAGCCTTTACTTACTGACTATTAGGCTTGTTTTGCAAACAGGAAGAGAGCACTTTAATAATCTGGTTGAATAAAACTGGGCAGTGATCATTTAAATTCTCCACTCAAGTGCCGTAGACAACCATTTTGGGTAACCAACAGAAAGAACTGTTATTTAAAGGTAGATACATACTTGCATGTTTTTCCCCATCTAGATACTGTTTTAGTGGTTGTCATCTAAAAGCAAGCAGGAAGTTAAAAAGGCATGGTATTTTAGGTATGAGGTAATTATTTTATAACTTATCAGGCCTTAATAGAGTTGGTGCTAAAATTCCAGCTTGTCTCATTACAATATTATTACAATAACCCAGTGAAGAATCAGTAAACTATTGCTATTAGAGCTATAGAGAGAAGCTGCTAAAGGCAAATCCTGCTTTCAGTTCAGGTGTTGAAATGCAGATCAACAGCAAACACTTAAAGGAGATGGGAGGAGCACAGTTAAAGGGTTATCAAAATCAGTAGTTCTTCAGAAAATCAGAAGTTTTGATTGTTGCTGTAATGGAAAAATTTGGTATAACTTTTTCTCTAACCTGAGCAACAGTTAAAGAAGGATCTGCACATGTGAGATACCACACTGTTCTGAGAATGACAACTGGGTACTTTCGTAAGTGTGGCTGTCTTGGATGAGATGCTCAGTAGCAAGAGCAAAATAGCGGATCTTCCTGTTGTCAAAGCGTATTGACTTTTGCAATATTACATAGATTATATTGTCCCTTTTAGTACAGAAAGACATGTCAATTTTCTACAGACTAAGCATTAAGCATATGTATATTTTGATCTTGTCTGTTTCTACTTTCAAGCTCGTTGTAGACCTGCTGTATGCATCCTCTACCCTCTTACAAAAATGCAGACAATGTGCTCTGATACGTGTGAGGAAACAAGCAGAAAAATTTCTTTTACAAAGATTATTCTAATCTCTCTACAGCAAGCTGTCTTAATTAAAACATTAGTATTCTGATTACGCAGCTCCTTCAACTTAGCCAGTCTTCAGGAAGTCTGAATCATTTCAAATAATATAACTTGAATAAGAAGTGTCATTTGGTGTTAAATTTGCTGCTTTAATTTTTATCTAGTAGTTTCTATATTTAAACTTGAATTCATGCATATTTTTCCAACTTGGTATCAGTGAAGAACTTGGCACCAACTTGAGGAATTCCTAGTAATTTACTGTACACAGAGCAATAACTGCTGAGCTGGGTTTTCCTTCTATGTTTCCAAGTGCTTCCCCTAGATGCTAAAATATTGAGGACTGTCACTTCACTGTTGTGTGGAAACAGTCTTGCAGAAAACAGCTGATTTCAAAGTGTGTTGCTGAGACAGTAGTAGTACAATAGTTCTTCATTTTGATTCATTGGACTACACCAAAATGTTTGCTTAGACTAAAGCATTGGAAGCAAAAAGCTGAACATCAATGATATGTATGGCTTATCACATTATAAACCATTAAACATAATAAAACATTAACAATGTTGCTAAACAGATGACATTAAAAGCAATGAGAACCATTTCTTGAAATTGAAGAATTAAACTTGTCCCTAGGCTTATCCTTTGCAGAAAAAGACATTTTTTTTGGTGAGAGTTCATGTTTTATTTTGCTGTTTTTCAGCCTTCGGAGATAGAAATGGAGTCTCAAGTCCATCTGTATGGTCACACAGCAGAAATAACAAGCTTGTTTGTGTGCAAACCATACAGTATAATGATAAGTGTCAGCAAAGATGGAACCTGCATCATATGGGATTTGAACAGGTACAAGTATATATGTAACTTTTTCCAATGGCTTTCTTTTAAATACCCGTTTTCCAACTTTTGGGTATCTTTACCCTTTTAAAGTTAACTGAATTTTTTCCATGTGTATCTTAATGTGAAGACAAACTTACTGCTTTTTTTCCCATGAAGGGAGCTGGGATTCTAGAATGAATATGAAAAATACCATCATCATGCAAAACGTTGATTGAAGTTAATATAACTCTTAAATATTTTCCTCAAAGAACCTTCTCTGTGTTTGAGTCTTAACTTTAGGCTTGTTCTCTTTATTTTCTTCAGGCTGTGCTATGTCCAGAGTCTGGCTGGACACAAGAGTCCTGTGACTGCAGTTTCAGCTAGTGAAACAACTGGTGATATTGCAACAGTTTGTGATTCAGGTATATTTGGCAGTCAAGAAAGCTGTTTTGACTTGCAGACCAAATAAATAATGACACTTGCTATTGTATTAGTTACTGAGTGTGTGTTAATCATCTGAGGATGTATTTGGTCAAATAGGAGTGCTCTTTTTTTTTAACATAGTAACATATAAATTTCTCCAGAAATAATTAGGTAGGTGTTTGAGTAAAATGTAGAGATACAAAAGCTAACAGGTTGATCTCTTTTTATAAAGAGACTTGAAATTTCAACGGATTCTTGGGAGTCCTAAATTCTGTGAAGCTGGCTGCTTTCATTTTAACAGGGATTTGTTGTCAAAGGTACAGTTCTTCAGGGCAGTACAGTGTATTACAGAGCAACAAAAGTTTTGTTATTCACTCTATGACTTTAAATGCTTCCATATCCCCAGAAGCCAACATAAATTTGCTTAGCTATGCAGTAGTTTAAAGCAAAGAGGAATAACGGCTATACTAAAGCACTGGAACAGGCTGCCCAGAGAGGTGGTGGAGTCTCCGACTCTGGAGACATTCCAGACCCGCCTGGATGCCGTCCTATGCAACATGCTCTAGGTGACCCTGCTCTGGCAGGGGGGTTGGACCAGATGATCTCCAGAGGTCCCTTCCAACCCCTGTGATTCTGTGTAAAGCAGACATGGTAGATATTTGTATTAGGGCTCCTACAGAGGGAAATAATTCTCCCCCATCTTATTTTAAAGCAGGTTTTTGTACTGTCTTGTTTTCCACACAATGCTCTCATCCAGAAACAGTACTAAGACCTATTTAAACAGTGAGTTTTTGAGTACTTCATAAATTGTCATGCTCACTGACTTGAAGATAGACTGTGTGCTACAAGACTGTGTATCAGTAAAGCAGGGCCAAGTCAGAGTCCTCACACCATTTTGCTGTCTCTAAGGATACTTGTGTGTATTGTGTTAACTTGAGACTGAGGGAGAAATAGGCTCTGTCTAAATGACAGAATATTGTTCCATCGATCCAAGGAGGTACAGAGTAAGAAGGAAGAGAGCTTAACTTTGTTTATTCATATTGTTAGAAGACAGTTATTGACACAGTTCTCACTTTGGGCCAATTTTCTTTCTCTTTTGCCTTGAGTAAGACAGGTCTTACATACTTTTAGTCACCTTCTTTTACTGTAGTCCTCCATAGACTGAACTGAAACTAATAGTGTTCCAAATCTGAAGGAAAAAAGAGGCAAAATAGCACAATCTATAGTATGAAAGGACATGGGGAAATTATTCTGGCAGTTTCATAAACCTAATATTTAGGTTTTAAACTGACATGGAGACTTTCACCTCCATTTCTGTAGCTCACAAACCATTTTTTTTTTTTTGGAAAAGATTGTATTCGTATTTAATTGGTAAGAGATATGAGTGTCAATCCCTTTTAAGACAAAGCAGTTGCTGGATTATTACTTCTTTGATAGAATTAAATAATCCCAGATAACTAGGTAAGATAACTCTGCTTGCTACTTTTAAGTATTTTGCTTAAAATGCAAGCCATTTAAACTAGCTGTTTAAAGTAGATAGTATGAACTCTCTCTTACTGCTTCCCTGTTAGTACAAGAAAATTGGTCACTAAAAGTAAATTCATATAGCATTTTGTAAGTACAGTGTTCCATAAATATGAAGTGATGTCTTCTAAATCACTGCAGTGGCTTGGTGGTTTGCATGCTCCCCGTCACAAAAGGAGGGAAAAGTTAATTGCATACTGCAGCACACATCACTCAGTCATTTAAACCTTCTGATCTTTCAAGAAGTTGAATTCTTTAACACTTAGAGATTCTCTTGCATAGAATTAGCTGTAGTCTAGATCTACTTATTTTTAATACTGCCATGCTATGTTCTGTTGCAGTTGGAGGGGGTAGTGATTTGAGACTTTGGACAGTTAATGGTGATCTCGTGGGACATGTACACTGCCGGGAAAGTATTTGCTCTGTTGCTTTCTCTAACCAGCCTGAAGGAGTGTCTGTCAATGTGATTGCAGGGGGGCTTGAAAATGGAGTTGTAAGGTAAGCATTTGAAACTTTTATTTATTAAAATGCTTTACCAGTTAGGCTCACAGTTTGAGAGCATGTAGCCAAACATCATGCTGATACTGGGCTTTAAAGAAGGTGGGCACGCTGTTGTTCAGTTTCCAATCTTAGTAGTTGCTAAACAGGTTATGTTTATCACTGAAATACTTGTAAAATCAAATGTGAAAAAAAACTAATCTTGCTTTCAGACTGTGGAGTACGTGGGACTTGAAGCCAGTACGAGAAATAACATTTTCGAAGTCAGCCAAACCTATCGTAAGGTAAGTCGGTACGAGAAATAACATTTTCGAAGTCACCCAAACCTATTGTAAGGTAGAAAGATCTTAAGTATACAGTAAATGGATTTTTCTCTTGGGGAGGGAGGTGGGAAACAACAACAAAACCCCCCAAAACCCACAACAAAATAGCCTTGAGTGTTGAATGTGGATTTGACATGAGCACAGGAGGTAAACACTCATGTCTAAAAAGAGCAATGCAATCCTACTAATTATTCATGAAAGCAAAATGAGCACAAGTGTACTGTATTTGTAATGACAGTAATAACTAGGTTCTGCTGCTGGCAGATAGAAATTAGCAGGATTCCCTTGAGAACTGAACAATAGCTACTCTTCTTATTCTTAAGTTTAATATTTTTCCCCAGAATCTGTGTAAAAATCATGAGATAATATTAACTTTGTGAGACTCAAATAGACAGAGTTTTTCCTCCCTCAGAAATAAAGGAAAACACTGCATTTTTCCTGACCATTTTTTTCTGATGCTGGACGGAAACAGTAGAGAAGGGAGTAAAGAAAACCCAGAGGAGGCTGGAAGCTGCCATTTTGGAGTGCTTGTGTAATTTTCTTTGAGTCCCCTTGATGATTTATATAAACAGAATTATTCTCATGCCAAAGTGTTTTCAGAACATAGTCAAAGGATCGAGTCTTTGATATCCCCAGTGGTACAGTACCCTGCACAGAGGTCTTAGAGTTATGCCAAAATTTTATCATTGTAATGTTAGCATAGTAACAAATTACTCTGAACAAAATTTTTGTTTTGACCATTGCTGAATTGTCATTTAAAATCCAAACCACTAATCACCATTTTTAGAAACAAAAAACCGTGTCTGGCAGCAGTTATTGTCTTTCTATTACCTCCTTTAAGAAGCATATTTCACAAAGCTTGTTGATAATGATTTAGTAGCTATTGAATAATTTAAAGTTTCCTGCTTAAATGAGACAGAAAATGGATGCTGACCTTCACGCTCTCTAACATTACCCGTGGCATAGCTGAAGGTCTTTACTACTGTTATAGCTTAAGAAACGCCCGGCTGAACAAAAGGCCTGTGCCGTGCTGTGAAATCTCATGGATTTAGTTTCTCCCTTTGTCAGCAAGCAAGTTGAGAGGGCACTGCGTTCTGTTGCTGAAAAGCCTTCCTTTCAGAAGTAGAAGGGGCAGCCCAGGGAAAGAGTAGGATGCTGCTACTAATCCTACCCTTTTTCTTTGGCATTGGAAAGAAATGAGTACTAAACATGTTGAAGTGCTGGACAAAGCGGTAGTTCAGCCTGTTTGGTTACAAAAAAATGAATAAACAAGTATATGCAAACATATTATGATGTTAATGTACTCACTGGGTCTCACCTGAGAACTAATCTTTGTTGGCTATGCTCCTAAGGATTTTTAATGTCTTCTAGCATTTTAAATAGCCAAATCTGATATAAAAATAGATTATCTTCTTGTTTTTCAGCCTTACATTTTCCTGTGATGGGCATCACTTGTTCACAGCTAATAGTGATGGAAACGTCATAGCTTGGTGTCGCAAGGACCAGCAGCGCTTGAAGCTACCCATGTTCTATTCATTCCTTAGCAGCTATGCGGCTGGGTGATGACTATTTTTGCTGCTAACTCATGTCTCTGATGCACTTTAAATCCAAAATAGATCATAGAATCTTGTATTTAACTGGATTTTGAAGTCCTTTGAATGTCTCTATAATGACTGAAGAGGTTTTTAAAAAGAGCAGTCCAAGGTGGTTGTAAAATTGCATATGTGCATGCACAAACCTGAAGCATATCCAGGTCACCAGGAAGCTCTGGTCATATACTCCAGTACCAGCAAAGTGACTCATAAATGCTCTAACATAAAGTCAAAATGCTGCAATATAAAACATAATAGTATTTTTTTAAATCACTTCTTGGACAGAAGTATTTAAAAAAAATGGATTGATAATACTTATTTCCCCCTCTTATGTTGTAAAATATTGGCAGTGTAAAGTTCTGTAAATATCTATTAAAATGTCAGCATATGTATATCTGATTAGTTGAGCATGGTGTAGTTAGCTCTGGGATAAGCAACCCAAAACTTAAAAATCTAAGACCACTTAAAATTGCTTTTTCTGAGAAGCAAAAAACTTAGTAGGTGCTTTTTGCACCATCTTACGGTATTGTAATGCTAAAAAATGAACTTCTGTTATCTTTCTATTTGTAATTTTTTCCATCTTCTCTGTTAGTACAAGTCTTTACAACAGGCAAAAATAAAACACTTGTCTTAGTGATGCGTAGGCACCCCATGGCATCATGAAGCAATAGTTAGATCATGTTTTGTTGGGTTTTTTTAATGTAGTGTTAACTCCCTAACTTAGTAACACCTAGCTATTGCAATTCTGTGGCAGAATATATATTATGTACACACAGAGCTTATCTCCAGAGCTCTAAAAAAAGGTGTTAAAGAAGGCACAGATGTGCTCCTGTTCCAGTGTCACTGAAGTTCAATACACTGTAAAATGTTTGAATCTAACTGCTTGAATAATCAATGTTCATAGGCATCAGATGATTTGGAAAAGAGTTTACACAGATACACTGTGCAAATATGTTATTTATTCCTAGGTGCTATTTTTTGAGGGGAAAAAAAATAAGCCTCGATTGTGAAAGGTTTAACAAATTTGAATTCTTAGGCCAGATCAAAAATTAACATTTTAGTTGACGGATTTGAAGACCTCTAAACCTGACACTGTGAATGAGTGGTTACTAGTCATGCAAATGGTAAAGAAGAATGCTACGCAAGTCTGATGCAGTTACATTTTTCTTTTAAATTGCTTTGCTTTTTCATCGTTGACATGTTCCGCTATTGCCATACAGATGAACTGCTACATCTTCTCATGTTTAAGGTTCATCTGCCTTCAAAACACTTATATGAAACTGTCAAGTTGTGATGAAGATGACACACAAGAAATCTTTACGCTTCTTTTGAAAATTCCAGTCTTCAGAAATTCTTGCAACTTCCCAATTGAAGAACTTTTCAAATGAGAAAAACCTAAGAAAAATATTCTCATAGTCCGTGACACAAAGGCGGCTGGTCTTTGGTTCAACTAAGCAAGTGACTACATACTGTATGAATTGATATTTAAACTGCGTATATTGTAGCAGCATTGTATGGGACGGCTTTAGTCATGTTTTTCACTGTCTATATGTTAATGTAAGGTCCAAAAACAGATGGAGAAGCTTCCTGGCTCGTGTTTAAGTGATGTGCTTTATTTAAGAGGGGAAAAAATACAAATATTGTGGTTTTGGGGTGCTTTTGTGCTCCCTGGTTTGGGGTGTTGCTCACAAAGGCTTATTTTTATAAAGTAGAATTCCACTTGTTACAAATCAATATGCAAAATTGCTGGCCTTGTAAAGAGTGCAATATTATATATTTTTATGTAAGAGTAAAAATGATTTTTTGAAGCAAGGAGTATTTATTCAGCTTAACACTCTGGAACGATTAAAAGAACATTGCAATAGTATCTGTGCATGATGTACTGAAATTTCCTGTAAATGTCACATTCCACACTGTCTTTGTATATACACCATCACATTGTTGGGTAATAAACAGATCTTTGTATCAAACTGTTTGAGATTATTAGAAACATCGTTTTGGCTTAGTTTCCTTTTTTTTTTTAAGGGATCGTGCACACCTTGCTCCAGATCATGTCTCATATTTTAAAAATCATGAAGTGGGGAAGTTCTGCTCATGGACTACATCATGTGGCTGTCAAACTGAATGGGGGGTATAAGACTGGAAGTGGGGAAACCCTAGGCATATCACTTTGCACATGTGTGCATGTGTCCTTCCTTCCCATAGGATGTGTGGCTACAATTGGGTAAAGTGATGGCTCTTTTGTGGATAGAACTCTAGAGAGCAGTGGGAGGAAAATACCACCTGGTTTAGCTATTAATGAACTTCTAGTTTACCTTTTAGTTTTCTTCATGCTTCATTTTGTTTAAAGCTGTATTGGTTTTTTTTTTTCTTGCATATGCAAACAGAAGTCACTTCCATATGCTGCTACTCTATCACAAAAAATATAAACCAAATACTATTTGAAAGATCTGCTTGCCTTGAAAAATATCCACAGGAACCTTAGTTAAGCTTCCAGAGTTACAGACAGTGCTGTTTTCTTTGCTACTGTAGTAAGTTACAAGCTACTGACAAATGACCTCTGTGTAGAGATTTACTTGCCATTACTGCTCTGGAGTGGGGTCATAAAACCACTGATTATGCATCTGAATTTCTGTAATAGGCTGTGCTGTGTATTTCACAATTTGGGCAGGTCACTTTTGAAAGAGGATTAAGAACTATATGTGACTAGTCTGGGCTACCCAGCAGAAAGTAGTTGAGTAAAAGCGTGAGCTTGCTCACTGTTTCCAGCTTTGAGCTAGTGTTCCCAGAAAAAATTTTAAAAATCTAGATTCTCTAATGCAATTGAATAAGGCCCATATAAGCCTCATTAGGGGCTAGTTCATGTAGATTCAGGGAACAGAAATTCATGCTAGCTGTTACAGGTATTGCATTCAAAGGCTGTAGGCCAGCTTCAGTAGGAGAGTCCTGGTTGTTGTGGAACATCTAAGTTTCTGCAGATTAAAAAGAAAACATCTCTATATAATATATGATGAACATATATTTTAAGACAACCATTCCCCCCCTTGTATTTTAGCTTAAAGAATAAAATTGTTAGAATACAGTGGTAAAAATACTGTGTAAATCGGTGACAACTGATTACTTCAATCATCTAGCAAGTGCTCTTTGTCTAATAGCATGTAAATCCTTGTCTGGTAAATAGAGCCACCTTTCGTAGAATGACCACGACACAAACGTTAATCAAACAGCAGCAGCAGGGGCCAGTTCAGTTTCTGGAAGTCAGCAATGTTTGCCTTCTTCCTGCTGCATTTCCTTCTCCCAAACTACCACCTTAAAAACCATTGACTCAAGTCTTTGACTTGCTCCAAAGCACCTTTAACAATGTGGCTCTTCCCTGTTCTGTTTCGTATGGAAAGTAAATGTGACTTCGAAATCCTTCTGCTCTATTAAGATAGAATGAGAAAATGTGCTGATAGCAGGGTAAGAGAAAAGGGTGACAAATGTATGTCTCTCCAGAGGGAGCAGCCACCTTATTGGGGAACAAAATTAATGAGATTGCAGTGATGGTACTCCTGCCAATGTGTTAATTCTTGGGGCAGACAAATTTGTCAGTTAAAAATGTTAATTGGCGGGTTAACTGCCACTGACCTTTACGACTGACTCTCAAAGTTGTAAGGGAGAAGTATATAAAAATCGATCTATAAAGCTGAATCTTTTTATTCTGCCGTACTAGCTTTGACAAGGTGAGTCTTAGCGGTCCCTTTTTCACAGTGGTTGCTTTTTTTCCACAGTGGGGTTTCGTTTGTTTTGGGGGTTTTTTTTTTGGTTTTTTACTTCGCCCTTCCTTTGTATGGGAAGCATGGCAGTATGGGCTCTTACCCAAAACCCCTGTGTCGTACAGGCTTTGCCCCGTTCGATGTTTCAGAAATACCTGGATGATTGTTTGATCCCTAGCGCGCCTGCTGGAATCGGGGAAGTAGGCGGCTTGCAGCGGTAAAAACGAGGCGAGCGCTCGCCACCACGCTGCTGGCGGCTGCCGCTGCCCGGGCCGGAGGAGGGTACAGCTCGAAGGCGGGACAGGACGGCGCGGAGCCGTGCCCGCGCCTCAAGCGTCCCTCACGGCCCAGCGCTCTGCGGGCGCCTCACAGCCGCGGACCGTTAACGGCCGCGCCCGCCGCGCGGGGGGGGCCGCTGGCGGGAGGCGCGAGGGCGGTGGCAGCCGTTGGCCGCGGCCGCCCCGCCCCGCCCCGCCCGTCAGCACCATGTGCCGCCGCCGGGCGCCGAGCCGGGCTGCCAGCAGCCTCTCTCCCTGCCTGCCGCTGCCTCCGCACGGTGAGTGGCCCGGCGGCGCCGGGCGAGACCCAGCCGCTGCGCGGGAGGCGGGGGAAGGTGCCGTGTGGGGCGAGGCGGGATGAGGGCCGCCGCACCGGCGGCGTGGGTGCGCAGGGCAGGGCAGGGC
>VFFE01007111.1:260176-314881 GCA_008921705.1 Burhinus oedicnemus | reverse complement strand
GTGGGTAGCGGCGCTTCCGCGCGGGGTTTCCTCCGTCGCTGCGACGGCTGTGGTGTCCTGGGGAACCCGCGGCTGCCTCCGGCAGCCCGGCCGGCCCCGTCGGCTGCGGGTAAACAACGCCGCGCTCCGCCGCCGGTGGCCGCGCCTTGTGGAGTTACGCGATTATCCGCAAAAGTCAGCTTCGGGCTTTGGGTTTCGCTGTTGTCTTTCGGGGGAGATCGTCCTTCTCCGAAAAACCTGCTTTGACCCCAGGTACCTCTTCCCGCGGGCGGTGATCTGGGGTCTCTGCCCAGCGTGCTTATTCCTCTTCCTTCAGCCGGCTGGTGTGAAAGCGCAAGGAAGCGGCTGCTTTTCCTGCTGGCTGGTTCGCACTGATGGAGGGATAAATCTTACTGCCCAGCTGCTGCTGGCCGTAGTTATTAGCGTGTGGGGCTCTAAACTGCTGCACAGCAAAACGATTAAGGTAGCGCAGTGAGACAAAACTCGGAATAACAACTTGAAAAACGTTTCTGTCCTGCAGGTAATAAAGTGCCAAGTCTTTCAGAGGCGTTTTTTCTGCTTTAATACGTTACAACTCAGTTCAAATACATTTTAAACAGGATTTAAGTGGAATAATCAAACATCCCATGTATTTATTTAAAAGGTCACAACTATCTTCTAAAGTTAGCCAAAGAGGTAAAATAGTAGGTAGGTCTCATCTTTTTGTCTCGGGCTTTCTGAGTCTCTGATGGTTTGCTGGACTATGTGCATATAACCTGTATGCTGATGATAAATATATTGCATAAAAAGGTTGTCATTATGAAATGTCACATTGGTTCAGCCATTAGATTTTTAAGTGCTGAGAAGCAAGATGGTATTTTTGGATAAAAGATTTGGGCATGGTGGTAAGAATTTTTGGAACTTGACAGTTGGACTGGGTGTAGTACCTATGTTAGGTGAAGACTGAGCTGTTGAAGTTTGGCTGTTTTGCAGTTACATGATCAGCAGTTGTTTTTGAAATCACCATATTTATGGCATGAAAATTATATTCTCTCCTTATCGTGAACAATAGCCTTGCCTTTAATCTAATCATTTCTGCTTGTACTGCTAAGCTTCTTAGTGGATGGAGTATAAAATTGTAGTAACTTTCTATTACTTCTTCATGCAGCCATGGGATAGAGAAAGCAAAAGGATTCCTTAGCCTGCCTCTCTGTGTACATCCTTAGCCTGCCTCTCTGTGTACAGAGCTACATCAGGTGCGGTAAATCTTGGAGTAAGAACTGAGACAGCAGGGGCAGTTGTTCCTATCCCCTTCGTGCCTTGCAGATGAAGGGGAAATTAACTGTGTTGTGTGGACAGTGATGCTAGCTCAGATAGCTAGTGCTCTTAGTATGGAGGTATTTCTTAAGTTTCTCTTACCTAAATAGCAACTGTAGAACTCCTTTTTTTTTTTTTTTTTTTTTTTTTTTCCTCCTTCCCCTGAAATGCCTTTGATATGCCAGTTTGGCATCAAACAACTATGAGGCTGTAAATTTTGCTGTTTATATTCCTGGTGTGTTTGCAAGTGGATAATGAAATGTGGGGATCTTTCCACAATTTAGAATGTGATTTGCAGGGATGATTCCCACTAACATCACTGGGACTTAGTTGCATGATTGGGTTAACTTTTGTATTGCGCTGTGTGGTCCAAGAAGTACAGAGCTTGCGTGGAAGGTGTTCTTCAGAGTCATGAACCCCAGGTCTAGTAATTTTAGGTCCATCACTTTAGGTTGCTGAAAGAAATAGAAGGCAACAATTGGGTTGAAGGGTTTTGAGATTGAATTCTACAGGTCACTCTTTAGGTATGGCTTTTTAAGGCTGTACTTGGAAGTGGAGGGGGGAAAATTTGCAGTGCAGCTTTTCATCCTTGTTGCTTGTAGAAGTCCATACTGAAGAGCTTGAAAATTGTATTTTGCTTCTATGTTACTCAAATTTGCAGACTTTTTCTGCATTTTACTAACACGTATTTATAAAGTTTGGTAAATGCACGTTGCAGTCCTTACCCCTGTGCAAGGTCAAACTGTACCTGCAAATATTT
Organism: Burhinus oedicnemus; assembly: GCA_008921705.1. Lineage (NCBI taxonomy): Eukaryota > Metazoa > Chordata > Aves > Charadriiformes > Burhinidae > Burhinus > Burhinus oedicnemus. Next base: position 312,825 of record VFFE01007111.1, on the reverse strand, counting down.
ATGCAACTTCCTGGGTTATCATAAGATAAGTTGGCCTTTGAAGTGCTGTTGGGTACAATCTAATCTATTCTAAAAACAAATAAAGAAAAATTGCTCTTCACGAGCATTTCTATGAGCTCTGGAGATTAAGATCTTTGGCACAAATGAGTTAACTGCACCCAGAAAAAGGATGAAGTTCATGTGAGGTAAAAAACCCCCAAACCCCAGAATATTCAGCTGTCTGGGAGGCTGTCTCTCCACAGCTTTCAGGAGCAATGCTTTAGGAAACAACTGGCTAGTGTGGTGTGCCAGTCAGCAGAAACTACTTGGCTGAAAAAGGCCACGTAGCTGCTGTCAATAGTCTTTGTTAACATGATCAGCGTTCCCCTTAAAGAGTCATAGAGACTAGATTAATGAGCTCAGTGTGCTGCATAAAAATACACTGGATAAATGAGCTCCTATATAATCTCGGTCCACTGGCATGCATCGGTAACATGTAGACTGCGTATAGTCTGATCACTAACATAGTTACTGTAACTACGGTGATTATCAGGACCTGTGTACCTGTGTATCGATCTAACTTAATAGGGGGCTGCTGAAAAAACAACAAGGAATGAACATTAGTGAACCCAGCTGAGTAATTTCTGGTTCAAGGCTTTTTAGATAATTTAAAACATGGGGAGAAGTTAGTCCTTTTGAGCATCAAAAGAAGCATGGCCAGCAGGTTGAGGGAGGTGATTCCGCCCCACTGCTCTCGTGAGACCCCTCCTGGAGTACTGCGTCCAGCTCTAGAGCCCTCAGCACAGGAAAGACACTGATCTGTTGGAGTGGGTCCAGAAGAGTGCCACGAAGATGATCCGAGGGTTAGAGCCCCTCTGCTATGAGGACAGGCTGAGAGAGTTGGGGTTGTTCAGTGTGAAGAAGAGAAGGCTCCAGGGAGACCTTATAGCAGCCTTCCAGTACTTAAAGGGGGCTTACAGGAAAGACGGGGACAAAGTTTTTAGTAGGTCATGTTGTGACACGACAAGGGGTAATGATTTTAAACTAAAAGAGAGTAGATTTAGTTGAGATATAAGATATATAAGGAAGAGATTTTTTTACAATGAGGGTGGTGAAACCCTGGAACGGGTTGCCGAGAGAGGTGGTAGACACCCCATCCCTGAAAACATTCAGGTTGAGCTTGGACAGGGCTCTGAGCAACCTGATCTAGTTGAACATGTCCCTGCTGATTACAGAGGGGTTGGACTAGATGACCTTTAAAGGTCCCTTCCAACCAAAACTATTCTATGATCCTGTAGGCTGACCCCCAGATACAACACAAAGCTAATTGTACCTTCCCGGGGGTCTAAAGGCCTCGAGAACACCTGACTGTTTAAAAGGAGCTGTCTTAGGAGAGAGGGTTGGAGCCATTTGTCTGGCTGCAGCCTCAAAGGAAACACCGAGAGAGATCCCATGAGAGGGTATTTGAAGGAGGAGGCTTCCTCACGTTCTAGGGCATGCTTGTTCGGGGAGAGGGGGTGTAATAGACTCTCTTGTTATTAAAATTTCTTTTCTCTCCAGAGCCTTATTTCTAAGTAACAATATTATTTCATTAAATAATATTAAGCTTAAGGTTATTAAAGAATATCACAGGTCCTAAGGAGAGCCGAACCAGGTCTCAGCCAAAGCTTTGCCTGCAAAGAGGGCCAGTTCATTGCAGCCTGGTTTGAAAGTGAGTACAGTTCTCATTGTCAACATCACTTCACATGTAATAGGGCCTTAACTGATGCACAGATACATACTATATTGGCAGAGAGTGAGAGAAAGCAAACGTATACGTAGCTTGATAAGTGAAACAGGAGAAATCCGTCTTACGAAGTTCTGGAACCAGAACTGTCTATATGAAAAAAAGATTAGATACTTAAATGGATACAAAGCACTTCCAGAAATACAGTAGTTAAATATTTAAGTGCGTGTAAAGGCCAGGGTAGGAGCAGGATTTGGAACAGAACAAATGTTTGTGCTTCAGGGTATAAACAAACCTCTTACTCGTGATAAGTGGAAATTTTCTCCAGTGGCTGAAACACTTAGTACCAGGCCTTTTTCTTTTTTAAAGTTCTTTTTATGAAGCCTGTTATTCTGATTGTTTTCTAATATCGTGAAATAGTTTAACAGAGAAGATACGTATTTCCTTTTTTAAATTTTTCCTCGTTTTCTGTTTCAGAATATAGGTAAGTACATACTGTGTTTGTGGAATTGTTTTGGAAACACGGTTTGGATTTTTTAAAGCATTTTTGTGCCTAACAGCCTTTTCAAAATTCCATTATGGTCTTAACTCAATCTCTTACTCAGTAGGTACTGCAAGTACTAGAAACAGTGTTCTCGCCAACTTCAGTGCAGCAAGCGATGGTTCAAATTGTCTAGCTCTAATGTTTGTAACTTTTACAGTTTGAGTGAATGAATTGCCAGAAAAGCTTGGGAGATCTGGAATTCTCTGGACTGTTCATGGAGTTTCAGTTGCTTAATTCAGTTTAATTTAAATGTTTTATCCAAAAGTAAATTTGTAATTTGCCTCTGGACTTGGGCTGTGGCAAATGTAGAAATGTCTCTGTGACTTCATTTAGCTTTGACTTTTTTGGCTCTGTGGTCACTAGTAGTCTAGCTGTGGAGATAATAAAATTTAAATCATTCATACGTGTGCAGATATCACTTTGTAAACAAAGGTAAATGTGGTTATTCTCATCTTTATGGTTAAGTCAAGACTTAAAAGCTAAGGGGTTGAGTCAAACAAAAAGTCCAGAGATGAGCTGTAATTCAGAACTTCCTGCTCTTGTGAATGTCTCATGTCCTTTCTGCTTGTCTGCTGCAAGTCAAAACACATCTGAAAATTTTTTGGAGGCAGCTGGTTGGTTGTGGGTTTTTGTACTGTACGTGGCATTTTATGCAAAGCCAGTTCCTCCACATGCATTTAATCCTGTGCCTTGCGAGGAATATGAATTAAAAGATTGTAAACAAAGGCGAAGACAACAACAAGAACAAAAAAGGTATTGTGTTCTAACATGATTTTATTTCGTCAGAATGCATGCAAGGGAGGAAACTTGTGTTCCATTCAAATGACACACAGGTGTACAGAAAACTTGTTCTTTGTCTTGGTATATATTGAAGCTCTTGTTTTATTTGGCACAATTAATGTATTTTAAGGTAGCATTTTCCCTGCCTAGACTTACATAAGTGCTGAAAAAGATTGTTTTGCTTTTTCAAATTAGTGTTGAGCATGGTTCACCATCATATTTGTATTCCACTATCCCATTTTACAGCACAGCTTACCAGTTTTTAGAAAGGAGAACAAACAGCTATCTTTGCCTTGTCTTTGAACATGTGTTTCATGAAATCAAAGCATTTAAAAAGTTATTCCTCCATCCTTTTTGTGCTCTGGATTGTGTACTTCTATTGACTCTAACACGCTTAAGACGTTGTATGTACCATTTTTTTTACAAGAGCATTTCCTGTGTCCTACGTAATTTCCTGTTTGTATCTCACACTCCTGTGACTGGATCAGGTAAGCTTTTGAGGTTCAAGAAGGGAAATTTGTGTAGTTCTAGGGATTCACTTCTTGTCCAGAAATAAGCTGGAAGTACTCATTTTGAAAGACCTGAGCCTAAAACTCTTTGAGCAGCAATACAAAATGCCTCCTTTTGTGTGTTTTCTTCTGCATCCCATCTGCTTCTCACACCATGTGTCCTTTGCGTTGCATAACTTTGTATTGGTTTCTAACAGTTGGTGCTAGACTTTGGGTGGCACTTGTGGCATACCATATATACAGGAACATAGCCGAGTGTTGTGGCTGATCAAAACCTCAGCACCTAGTCTTACTAGGTAGTATAACTAGTCCAGGACCTGTCTAGGTCATCTGTATCCTGTCATCTTTGTTTCCATGTGGGCTTAGCCCAACTTCCAATGACTTCAAGATAGTAGCTGTTACTTGTGCTGGACCAGAGCTGCATAAAGGTGTCAGCTCGAGATCTCCTAACATGCAGACCACCTAGGGCATATATGTTTTAAGTTTATTCAAGGGTCAGATGTAGTCATCTTGACTAATCTGGTAACAATGCTGAGAACTGCGTGATAAAGAGTTGACTTAAACTCCCTCAAACGCTCAGGGAGTAGCAATGCAAGGAAACCAAACACTGACATACCTTAATTACATGTCCCTTCCCAAGGGACGCAGATCTCTTAAAAAATAATGCATTCCTATACTGTATAGTATACTCTACTGGTTTTTAGTCATCTTTAGACTTCACTGGGGATGTGTATGCAGAAAGTTGGATACCACTGCATTATTTCTTCTTGTATCTGTTACTTCACTTCTAAACTTTTTAAATCTATAGTCAGAATTTTGACTCATTCTGTAGCTTAAAATTTGTCTCTTTCTGATGCTTGTTGAGAGCAGTGTGGCATTCATTTCCATCGTGGGCATTTCTGAACTTGTTTTCGTGTTACTAGGTGTAACTGGGGTATGGAGCCAAACTGCGCAATGGCTGCAAGATCTGTGAACAGCTGTTCTGCGTTGGCAGTCTGAACCAGGGCAACCATTTCTACACTGAAATAATGGCCATGTACTCTGTGTTTGTATGTTGCTTTCAGCATTGAGACTGAATACTGGCAGTTGAGGGTGCGAATACGTAATGCAATAAGGTGCTATTGAACAAGATAACAGAAATAAATGGTGTCTGGTTTGTATTTTTGACCTACAGCCTGGTAGTGTCAATGTGGTGGGTGAGGGATGGTTAGATTTCAGATAACTGTCTTCTTGCTAATGGCTGTATTTGCTACCTGTGCTTTTAAATTGTCTCAACTTTGTCTCTTCTAGGAAAAACAAAATGAAGGAACTAGTGTCAAACAGTACAACCAATATATCTCAAGCCAGGAAAGCTGTGGAGCAATTAAAAATGGAAGCATACATGGACAGGATGAAGGTAAACTTAGACTTATTGTTGATATTTTGAATTCACTCACTAGTTTGTGGTACAGCCTCCCTTTAATATTGCAGAAAAACTTGATCAGCTGAAATAAAAATTCTGTGTTGAGCTATAAAACAGTATTCAGTACTGTGAATTAGATACACAGTAACTGCTTGGCTGTAGCAAAGCAATTTTCAAAGACTGGCTTCTAGTCTGCTTCTGTATGAGTGCCTTTTACATCTGTCAAAAGTAGTCTTTTGTGAAATATCTAAAATCAGCTGGCAGATGCACAGGTGCTGCTCTTGTCATCTGTTGCTGAATGTAAGTGCAGCTCAGGTGTCTTGGTGGTAGAGTAAGCTGTCCTTTAAGAAATGGACTAAGTCTTTAAAGTATTGCGATAATTTTGAATAATGATGAAATAAGCTGAATTGCTTTGATTTGTTTTGTTTTAGCACAGGCGTCATTGCACAAAAATTATGTATGATTGCAATGTTCAGTATGATTCTTCACACTTGATAGCCTGTTGTATGTGAATACTTGGTTTTATCATGCCTCTAAATGTACGTGGATTAAATGTTTTAACTAAAGGCACTACTAAACAGAGGTTCTGAATGTTTTTAACCAGAAAAGCCTGTGGGATTATTCTTCCCCATCATTCTGCCTTTCACAAGGCTAAATTTTTTTGAATAAATCGAGCACCTAAAAACTAGTAACATCATAAAAAGTTTTAAGAAAGCAATGCTCATCTCTTTTGTGCACACACGTTCTCTCTCTGCCTCTGAAAACAGGGAATAATTATTTGGATGAAAAATCCATTCTCTACAAGTGAGAAGAGTTTAGAGATGGAAAGACTAGAGAAAGGAATGCATTTAAATAACCAATTTTTCTGCAAACAACTGTAACTGAGTTACTACAAACTGTAACTGAGGTACAAACTCAGTAAGACAGTTTAGCGATGTTGTACATTAAATTCTTCATGTAGTCTTAACTCAGTCTGCTTGTCAGTCCATCCAGTGTGCTGAAATCCTGCATGTAGTCAGCATGGGGGCAATAGTATATAACTACTATTTTAAAATAGTATTACATCAGTGAGTATCAACTCACTAATTAGAAAGATAGTATTTATAATTCAGAAATATTAGTGCATTTCACGAGTAGTCAGTCTTGCTTATATGAAAATAGAGATTTCAGTTGCTCCATTTTGTTGTAATTTATAGCAGTGTCTTGTAAGACCATTGAATTTGTAAAACTACAGTTTCTATCTTGTATAATGTCTTGACAAATTCATCACGTAGTAGATTCCTGTTCACAGGGACAGGTATTTCTGTTTCCTTCATTAAGGGAAGGTCTGCCTTTTCAGTGTTCAATGGGGTTAGTCCCCCGCTTCAGGTCATCTTGCAGCTGCACAAACAACAAAACTGAGAAGAAGGAGCAGGTGTGCATGAGCAGCAGAGGGAAAGGGCTGGAAAAATACAGCCCGTTTTATTGGAATTTGAAATTGTTGATACTTAGCAGATTGTCTTTAAACTTGCTTTTATAGAATCAGTGGTAACTGTCACGTACCACATTGTTAGCTCAGTTACGCAGATAACTTCATTAGTTAGATGTATAAAGTTCTTAATTACATATGTAAGAAAGACATAGGTTATTTTTACAGTTAGTTTAATTAAAAAGAACACAGTTATTAGCAACTGTGGCAGACCTAAAAACGCGATAGCTTGAAAGTGCAATTATTTCACCTTTCAAAACAGCTTGGTGCCAAAAAGGCACTAAAGAAAATCTAATGTGTTTCAATATTCTGAGGTTTCCTATACTAACATAAACCAAATATGATTTGCAAAAGGTTGATGTCTTAATTTCTAGATCTTCTTTGAACAATTATATGAGGGATTGTGAGAAGACATTGGTTGGCTTTTTATTCCCTCAAGGTCTGCTTCACCTTTATTCTTGGAAACAGTTAAGTGTGTGTTTCAGTGTAGCCAGATTTTACCGAGAGACTTTCCAGTGGTTTCAACAGGAGATTTTGAGTTCCCAGATCATAGCTGTAAAGGTAGAGAAATGAACTTCCTTTTTTTCTGCTTAAACTAGTTAGACATTTAACAGATCAGTGCTTTCCAAATAATTTAATTAAGCACTGTTTTGCAAGTAGCTATAACTAAGTGGTTCTTCCCATAGTAGACAAGACCACGTTGTTAACATTAAAAATGAAATTTTCAAGGTGCCTGCATTATTGACTAGGGAGATCAGAAGTTCCAGCTCATTTTTCTACTACAAAGGCATTTTGTTTTCTATGCATAGTAGATGCTGTAACCGGCAAGAGTTAGGTCTGCTCAATTAAAATCTTGTAGTTAGAAGTATGTTGATAGTTGCCCATTTCCTGCTGTGTTCTGGACTTTTCAACTGATTTAAAAATCAAGTCCTATAACCAGTCAGAGCAGCAAGCAATGCAGCATTTTGAGGTTCCACAAAGACAACTCGCTGTTGAGGTGTGAAAAAAACAGGACAACATAAAGGGCAGGATGAAGTTATTGGTGTATTGATCAGTAATTGGAAGGAGTATTACTGTGGTGGTTTTTTTGTAAACCGTAAGAATCCCGGAAGGATCGTAAATTGAACCTGTCTTACTTCCCCGCAGAAGGGGCAGCTAGAATTATAATGGAGAAGTCAGCAGAAGGCAGGAAATGCAGATTTCAAGCTAAGAAACATCAAATGAAATCAGATGAACAGTGGCCTCATGACTAGTAGAATAATGTCATCCAAAGATGCTAGCAGTAAAGTTGAGAAAGCAAAGGTAACATTGGTGCTTTATCACAGTTTTCCCCAGAATAAAGCACTATTTATTTAATCTTCTCTTTGCAAGCAGAAAAGGAAGGAGGAGTGCTCTGACATTTAAGAATCATGGTGTATCGGTTATTATTCCATTTTCTTTTTTCTTAAGAAGGTAGAAAATATTCCTAACTGGTTTTATATAGTGTTGGGAGATAAGCAGTGGGATTGCCAATAAACGTGTGTGAATCTCTTTGTTTTAGATGTAAAGGATAAGCAGAGTGGGTGTCATAGCAAGGATGGTAATTAGTCACAATCCATGACAAGACAGATGACATAGTAATTGCAGCATTTTGCCCTGTCATTGAAGCTTATAATTATTAGTGCTGCTAACAGGATTATGTTCTAACTTGGGCTGCTTTTATCACCTCTGTTATTCTGAAATATAATGGTAAAATTCCACAGTCCTTCTGAAACTAACTCTTTAAAGCCTCAGGGCTGAGTGTTTTGTTAGCTTTTTTTTAATTTTGGTAATTTGACAACCAGATATATTTTTCACTACACAGAATAAAAATAATTGTATAAAATGTGAGATCAGCGTGATACATATATACTCCATCCCCTCTACCTATGCACTTTAAAAGATTAAAAAAAAAATGAAATGTTAACTTCCTGTTGGAATTAATCAGTCAAACTGGAGTCTGATCTCTTTCTTTAGCCACTTCTGCAATATGTATAAATTACTTTGAATCTGCAGACCAAGCTGTATTGCGTAGGAGAGCTGAAATGATAAATGTGCTAGCTTACTTTGAATATTCAAATTACATGTGTTTATTTCAAGTCTTGATAAAAGCTATTCTGAAACTGTCCAGCAGCATTCAGCTACAAATAAACCTAAAGGTGAGTAAAAGCTATGATAGAGTGGGCTTTATTTAACTTCCTCCATGACACAAATAGGATGATTGGCACATTATTTTGTATAGTAACAAACAACAGTATTGGCCATTAGGCAACCTCTGCATGCTGACGTATGTTAAAACAGCCGTCTCTGCTGTAGCCTTAATGCGATGTTCAATGCAGAGGTCTTCCGCCACTGTTGTTCTGAATAACGACACTGAGCAAGAAACTTGCTGGAGGCAACGCTGTTTTGCTCTTTTTTGGCCACCGTTCTGACCTGCCAACGCTGCTCACAGCTAGAGGAAGCAATGTTTTCATTGCTCCTGGAATGTGAATCAGCTAACTTAACTCCCCTTAATAAATGGTCATCATTCCACTGCACAAGTCTGAGCTATTCCAGTTTAAGTGAAGAAATGGCCATAATTCAATTTTTTAATCACTGTAATCCCAATGGCTTTCTCCTCCCCAAACCTTTTAGTTTTTTAAAGGATGAAAATACATGGCCTAGGACAGGCTGGGAAGTTTAGTTAGTGACAATGTGCTGAAACGTGATCATGTTCCTTGTTGCAGGTTTGTTTGCTGCTAAATTGAACTATGTATTACGGTTTGTCTAAAACTAAACTAATTTGTGAATTAAACACTGTGACATTGAATAAAGCGCTTGCTCTGCTTCATGATGTTTTGCATTCCTACCAGCACATTAGAGGACAAGTTAGATACAAAAATTTATGCTGTGCTTTTGCTAGTGAAAATCCTTTTTATTGTTACGTGGTGTCAAAGCACAGTAATATGTAGAGAAACAGTTAGAAAATTATATTACTGGCTTTATGGCTTCTAAGAATAATGATTGAAATTGTACTTCTTTTCCATTGAACGAAAAGCAACATAGTCAGGCTGATGCCACTTACTCATACGTGGAACAAACTAGATAGTTATGGGAAGGTCATTCTGTTGAAGTCCAGCATTGGTTCTCTGCTCCTGTAGGGTCAGTCTCCTTAAAAAGATTGTTGGTTTCATGAATAAAATAACATATTCAATAGCTTAATAATGGAAGACGAAATGTGCTGGGCATCTTTAATAAATCCTGTCTCTGGGACCTAGAGAATTAGACTAGCTCTCCATTCAGTTTTATGGCAGTAATGCTTATTATGACATAGCACTGAAAATGTCATTGAGCTTTGTGTAGGCACCTGTGGCTCTGAGTTTGGCTTACTCTGTTTGAATGCAAGAGCTCAGGACCAGCTAATAAATTAGAGGACGGAACTGCCTTAATTTGAGACACGCTGCTGAGCTTGAAGGACAATAGAAAAGTGAAAATGTGTATTTAAATATATACTGGTCATTGTCAGTACTTGAAAATACTTCTCAAAAAATCCTGTGGTCATACATTCCTCCTAACATTACTGGAAACATGCTAACCTCCTCTTCAGTGGGTGCATTCTGTGCTAGTTTATACTTTGCTGAGGTACAGCATAGGTCATTAACAAAGAAAAGTATGTTTGCTGTCTTTTGCTCTTTCTTGGTAGGAATTTCATAGTCTGTCTACATTGTGCCTTTCTCTGGAGAATCTGCTTTTTAAAAATTCACAAGTAAATTTAAATGAAAATTGGGAATATGATAGGATACCTAAGTTTTCTGTTTGGCTGTTAGAGTTCTACACCTCTACTCTAGACAGTGCCTTCACGCCCTCAGCCTCATTCTTTTGTTGGTGTTTAGCAAGTAGCTAATTGAAGTATGTCTGAAAATAATTACAGTCCTTTCTTTCTACTTGAAGTCTGTCATTTTCCACAGATTTTTGTTTGACCTGCTTCTCTTCTGAGAAGCACTGGTCCTTCTGAGTATCTCTGCTGATTTGCTCAGTTTAATGCTTAGTCTTCTGCTTTACATTGGCCCAGCAATCGGTTGTTCGCATGCAGTGTCTCTGCCCACCCTTTCGTCTTACAGGCCAATTCAAAGGCAAACTCATTTTGAGTAAACACCCTTGCTTCCTCTGCTAGGAGGATAGGCTATACTGGGATGCCAGTCATAGGTACTTTATGGGTTTAAGCATTCTACAAAGCCATGTTTTAGTGGTTATTTAAAAACTAAAAAGTTATTTTCTTCCAGAAGTTAATGTAAATTTCATGCGAATCCTCATCCAACACCCATTGACTTCATAGGTCTAGTCTGAAACCTACTACAGGCTGGACTTGTGCCAAAGCAAGCAGGGTGTGGGGAAGTGAAAACTAACAGTGATGACACACCTGCTAGAAAAATACCAGAAATCCGATTCGTTTTTCCTCTTCACTATAGTTGTGCAAACCTGCTAACCTCAGTGTTTGACTCAGGAGAAGCTGTCATGGTGCTCAAAGGCTTCTTTGTAAAGACTTCGTATCTCACTTTCTCAACTTTATCATAATATTGGAAACACAATAATTAAACAAAGCAAAGAGATACAGATAGTTATAAATATCTTGCTAACTGAGCAGAATAAAAATATTTCATAATAAACATTCTAACTTCTTGAAAAAATAAATGAGTCACAGTGGCCTAATGTCACTGATATTCTTATGTCACAAAGCTGGCTTCAGCTACAGCTGAAATGGCTTAATATTTCATTTTTCATTTAATGCAAAATATTTTGTATGCCAGCACGCTATTACATTTCTGTAGGACTTTTCAGTAAGCATAAACAAACGTTCTGAATTTGGAGACTTTAGAATTCTTCATTTTTAGAAGTATAAAAATATTAAGATAAAAAATATGAAGGTAATGCTCAAGTTTAAATTAATGCTATGAATACAGTACTACTTACAATAATTTACTAAGCAGAAGATACTAATCTGACTTCATTGAAAAGAGCAATATTTAGCTTAAATGGAGCTATGAGACATGATGATCAAGTTTTGCTCCTGATTCATTATTTCTTTTTAATCCCATGGTCATGTGCCTAAAGAACTTTTTGTTTGTTTGTTTTGAATCCAGAGGAGCAAAGGGTAGGGAGAGTGTTTGTGGAAAACCTTACAACCTTGCTGCTCTAATGACTGGGAATAAAAGCCGAAGCAGGTAGCCACTACAGAAACGCACGCTTCAAGGTGAATCCCTATTGCTTATAGGCCATTAGCATATACATGTTTTAATGAGTATATGCTCCTGACCTTCCTTCTGATGGAGAGGAACAGCTGAACACAAATCATATAAATTGATACCATCTCATGTCACTATGTTAAATAGAATGTATATAAGGATTACTAGGGCTAGTAAGAGCAAATTCAGAGGTGTGGGCTCTAGTACTTTAAAGGAGAAACCAATCTACTTCTATTTTATGATAGACTCCATTATCGTATGTTATATGAAGAGAATTTATGCAGTGCTGATTGGTTCAGAATTAAGTGTTACAGTAGTTCTCTCTTCTCTTCTATTAGGTATCCAAGGCTGCAGCAGATTTATTGGCATATTGTGATGCTCATATTGGAGAAGATCCCCTTATTATTCCAGTGCCTGCATCTGAAAATCCCTTTAGGGAGAAGAAACTCTTTTGTACTATCCTTTGAGTCAGTTTTCAGTTAAAAATGTCGTCTGCTACAATTTGGTATCAGTGTTGCATGCTTTTAGTTTTTAGCATTTTTTTCTTCAGATATCAATACTTAGCCTATAACTACAGAATTTTTAGAAGGTAGTGCATTTTCTGGTAAAAAATAAAAATAAAAAAATCCTAAAAAATTCAAGTTAATCCTTACCTTTCAGAACAATGTGCAAGTTTAATTTCAGTTCTTCATAAAGATTCTTTTGGTCTTAATGAGAGTATTGAGTACAATATCAAATTGTAGATATCTTTGCCAGTCATAGATTTTTCTGAGACCTAAATGAGTCGTACCGATTCTGAAGCTATTTTTAACATTCTTATTTTCTTTGGAAGGTGAATTTAATTCATTTACCTTTACAAATTTATATCCAAAAAGAGTAGTGTGACCTTTCCTCAAGTAGTGCTATTTAGGAAAAAATGCCAGTGATTTACAATGTTTGGAACATTTAGTCGTATACAGTAAGTGGTGGTTATAAGTATGTTTTGTGAAGACTGTAATAAACTTTACTACAAAAACAATGTTAGTAAAGCCACATTGTAACTACAAGCAAAATGAAGATGTATAGTTACACACTGGGACTGCATCAATAAAACTGTGGAAAAATGTGGCTGCTTGTATCTTATTTTGAATGATAATGATTTAAATTATTTTAGAAAGTAAACTGAACTGTAATATATCAGCTGTTCCTGAGGGTCTTGGTGAAGGGTGTAAGTCTGCCCTGATCAGTGCAGGGAGGGGGATTACATTTTCTAAGCAGCTCTCTGCATGCATTTGCCCATGAGAGCAAGACTCTATGGGGATGGAGAGTAATGGTAAATGAATATTGTTCTAGAACAGGCAGCAAGACCACTGTGCCATCGACTGCCACTAAGTTTGTGTACTTTGAAGCCACAGATTAGTCATGAGATAAGTTATCAGCAAGTGATTTGTGGAGGTTCTGGGAGGTTTTTTTGTTTTGACTTTGTTTAAAGTGCAGCGAGAGGAAAAGAATGATGTAAGGAATATGACTGCTCTGTCTTCGTTAAGTAAAATTAAGCTCAATCAAGGCATCTGATAGAAACAACTATAACATTATTGACTTTTTTTTTTAATTCTTCTTCAAAAAAAAATGAAAGCTTCTGTCTGGTCTGAGATATTAGGAGAGTTCACTCACTGCAGTACTTTATATGTACAGTGTGTCAATATACTGGAAATGTCACTCCTTGGAAATGCCTGTGAAGTCAGCCCCACGTGTAAGGTGGGAGACAGTTTTGTTGGAGAACTGCACTAGTCTGACTGAGTCAAGGCTCTGAACAGCCACCCATAATGGAGCATGCTGCTTCTGCATGAAGTTGTATTCCATAAGCATCTTAAATACCTGCAAGGCAAAGACTAGCTGAGGAACTGAGGGCCTTGGGATATACTTAAATGCTGAATTAATATGCTAAAAAAGGGCAGGTTGGTGAATGAAGCTGTTTCTGTTTAGCCCAAAGTGCACATACCTGCTCCAGCTGACTTTTAGCAGTTTCTATCAATGTTTGTTGTACTGTTTTGTGCAGTGGACATACAAGATGTCTGCATTGTACAAGTTTTGTTTTCTTTGCCAATCAACTTGGATAATGTGCTGCACCAAACTGCATTCAGCAACCAGTCTAGTCACACAAGACAGGTGGCTTTGGAGTGTGGTTCTGCTGCCGGCCAGCTCATTCACCGCATCTGCCTAACGTGGAACATCCATGTTAATTTACTTCCTGGAATATTATTGTAAAAAAACAATATTCCATCTAACCAATAGGCTTTTGAGATGTCTTTCATTTAAAGGTTTGGGTTTTAGTTTCACAGCTGAAGACATCTGTAGTCTAGTAGGCACAGAGCTGCTTCCCAGTACCTATTCTGGAAGACATTCAAATGTCTTCACCAGATCTTGTCTTGGCTAGGTTCATCCTATTTTGAAGTTTTCAGCTTAAGTTTCCCATTACTAACTTTTAACAGGAATATTTCTTAATGCACAGTGTGTTCAGCTTTATTTGGGGGGAGGTGAGAAATAGGCTTGAGCTGAGTAGCTATTTTATTGACAGTGAAATAAAAATGGCTTTCTGAAAATATTTGTTAAAAAGGAGCAACAAAATGCTTAATAAGGTTCTTTAGGGAATCCTTCCTACACTTACATGATTTGGTAACTGCTCTGATCACCATGGCAACATTTTCATTTGTCCTTCCGCATGTATGGTTTTAACTGCAACAGCAAGGGAGGGGAGTATAGGGCATACAGCTTTATTCTCAAAGGCTTTGTAACAACTTGCATTTGTGGCTCATCATTAACATTCCCATCTAAAATAACAAAATTGCCACAGCTTATTACAGTATTGCAAACAGCTTGCTTTCTGTTTCCAATTAATGTTAGCATCTGAGGTCCTGAGACTGAAACATTTCACAGTTTTGAGCATCGTTAGTTACAAGAGCTGCATTTACAAAAACCCAGTATTATTTTTCAAAAGAGGTGAATATCATTGTTTTGGACTTAAGGTTTTTCTCCAAAATTTTTCCTGAAGTAGTGAAGGTGTTGGACCTCTTGTGTTTTTAATAACTGAGTCCAATATTTGTGGTTTCTTTCATCAGTTCACAACTTAATCAAGTAAAAAAAAATTACATCTTTTAAGATGGTTTCATGCTTCTAGTTTTGAAAAAGAAAACACATGGAGTACTGTAAATTGCATATTTATTTTAGCAGATGTCTGGAATGCATCTGAAGAGGTTAAACAGTATAAGCATAACTCCTTAGTGGAAAACAGGACAGCTTTCTCCAATATAATTGGGCCTTATTTACTAGTTCCTCAAATGAATATATGCTAGTGGCAAATTACTAATTTGAAGGGGGGTAAAAAAGGAGGGGGGCAGGGGGGCACATCTGGAAGACCAGGAGTTCAAAATAATTGTAACACCTTTGGATCACATAAGAATATATGACTTTATTCAAGAACACCATCAAAATACTGACTCTCTGAAGAGAACGGCATCATTTGGGTTTTTTATGCCAACTTGATCCACAAATCAACATTTAAAAAGAATGTCTTTTCCTCCAATTCCTCCAAACCATCAAATGTCTGTCGTTATTATATTTTTTGCTGCTGTGACCTTTGAGGTGGTTTAGATAATCTTCTATTGATAGTTGAGTTTCATGCTCAAACATTTTGCCTCAAGCTCTACACAAAAATACCTGAAAATACTTGGACATTTTTCTAAAAAGAAATACATATTTTATCATGAAGTATAGCATGATTTTAAAAAAAATGCCCTCCAAAATGTGGCTTTGTCTCACAGTAAGGTATCCTGTAGACTGAAGCAATGAGTTTTTATTTTCATCAGACTGCCTGATTTGATTCCCACTAACTTCAGTGAGAACAAGACCAGGCCTGTTACACTGCTATCATTTTACTCTCCTCTCTCTCTCAGTTTTATTTCATATGCCATTAAGCTTGTCACTTTTTATTTCAGGCCCAGAAAATAACGCATGCTCACTGCTAGCAGTGTGAGCTGGTGCTGTCATCTCACGGAATGAGAACTTTGGAACAGAAGTTGGATTCAAGGTGCTTTTGACATATTATTAGCAATTTCTTTCTTCATATCCTAGCGCTTGCTGCTCTGATGAAATGAGATTTCCCAATGGTGGATTAATGTTTCAGTAGCACTTGTGGGGCTGGCTGTTTTGTGTTCCTCAGATTAATCTCCTTGGTTTACCTTTAATTTAAAATGTTGCCATTTCAATACTGAAAACTATTTTCCTCCTGTCTATTACATACCGAATTCCCCTTCTTTGCTTCCTGCACCATGTATTAAATCAGTAGCAATGTGCTTGGCTGGTGCTAATTGGCAAGATTTTTAAGCTAGCCTCTACAAATTTACGGTCAAAGAAGGGGAAAAAATGGAAGGAAGTTTAAACTAAGCTATTCTAGGTCACACCATATATTAAAATAAATACAGACTTTGCTGTTAGTGACACAAAAGTAAATACAGGAGGTGTTGCCAACTGATTCAGAAGGACATCGTAACAAAGCATTTTTGTAGTGACTTACAATAGGATCAGCTCCAGCAGAAAGAAAGAAAACTTTAAGAACAACGGTCTGTAAAGGTGCATATTAAAGCCTGGAACTTTAATATAGCAGTAATTTATCCAGTTGGATTTCTGATATCAAAGGACTAACAAAAGATGTACTTTGGGAGGACCTGATTATGTAGTCTTTCGTATCTCTTCATTGTATAGGAGTAAAAATCTGTATACATAATTGTCCTAGAAAATGCCATAGTTATGGCTTTTCTTTGGGTCTGCATCAGAGTCTGGATTTGTGTCTTTGAGACTAAAGAAAACTTGAGGGAGGAGTGGTTCCTAGGAAATAGAGGTTTCTTGTACTGAAAGCTAATAATACTTAAAGTCATTAGACTGACTTAAATAGTACTGAAATGTGTGAAAAACAGTGGGCAAAATTACCAGAGTAAGCGCTATATCAAATGTTACAGGCACCTGCATATTTAATCTTTAGGGGGAATGATATTTGGAATAAATATTGTACATTTGCATCTAATTGAATTCAGCTTTATAGCGCTATTAAATTAAGTACAGCCATAAATACGAGAACTGGTATGGGAACAACTTTTCTGCCTGTTAGAGGAAGATGTATGAGTTTGTCAAGTACATTTACACCACTCACACTTGTGAACAAACAAAACGAGCAGCTTCATCCTAAAATAGGGTCTTTTCTTTTGCAAATTCCTATTACAAGTAGAAACTGCACAGGATCGTCTATTACTGCCACCTACTGATAAAGTGATAAACAGCTGACTGAAACAGAAAAAAATATCAACGTCAACTAGAAATTACCTCAAAGGGAGATTTTAAATTAATACCCAGACTCTTAGGAACAGAGTGCCAGCACTTTGTTTTCATGGTCTGCATTGTGTAAGGTGTCGCCTGTCACTGTGGTACTGCTGGGGTGTGGTTCAACCTCATGATTCAGTTCCAGACTTCTCAGTTTAGGAAAAGACAAAAGCAAAATACATGATCTGGTTAAATAGGTCAGGTGTCTAGCTAAAGAAAACCACTTTAAAAGTTGTGGAGATCTTTGGGTGCATCAGTTGGAGTTACTGCGTACTCCCTTCTTGAATTTCATTTTCCAATTTCACATGTAACTGGGATGCCCGTTCCTCATCGCCACCGTGCCACTGGTTGTGCCACCACTTACGCTTTTGCCCCCTTGAGCAGGTGATGTGCCCACAAAGGGCAGTAAGGCCGGCTCTAGGGCGGAGTGGGCCCCTGGCGCAATGAGCTGCTAATAATCTCTCCTATTTTCCTTCCTCTTTGCAGAGCCACGCAACAACTTTCATGTCACTGGCAACTGCGGTATTCCTTCACACTCAAACTTTGCTCCTGGCTGCTGGGTTTTCTATTTCAGGGTGGAGTTTTTTCCCAATTATTGGAGTCTATGTGAAATACTTCCTCATATGCTACAGCATAAGTATACAGCCAGAACAGAGCTTAGGCCACTGCTTATGCTTAGAATAGCATTTCACAGAAAATGCACTAGGTGTGGCATAAGGACATGTTTCAAAAGACCATCCATTCCACAAAATCTATTTGTTGTGTAGCCTCTCACTATACCGTAGCCTGTTGTGCCTTTGAACTTCAGGCTGCATACTTGAGCCCTTCATTCTTTCTATAGCATGCTCTAAAGAGATGCGCAATTGTTTTCAGTGAAAGGAAGGAATGAGCCAAACTTTATAGAAAAGAACCATTGTGACTTTTTAAAAACCTTTCAAGTAGCAGTGACTTTAAAGATCTGTACAGTGTAACAGCCTCTCTCTGGCAAGTGTGGCTCACGTGACTTTTGGCTGTAAAATTATCCTTAACTTTCATGTTGCAAAAACTGTTCATTACCATGGTTCTTGTACCGATTCCTGTCTGAGAGATTTCCCCCGGGAGATCACACCAGCTTTTATTCTACTCATCAAAACACAACACACAGATTTCCAATATATATATCTGCAGCGCTGACATGAATATATTAGTCATATTCTTAAAAGATCAAGTGAAAAAACTTCAGATGCTAAGTTTGTCATGAAAAAATACCTAACAGAAACTTGGAGAATATAAAGAATGTTATAGATAATAGCATCTCTGAGGCCTTTTCTTCTTTCTCAGACAGCACATGCGTGTTTTGTTCTGGGAGTTTGCTTCAGACTCTGGAAAGTAACTACAGGGAGCGACTACGAAATATCTGTTCATGAGAAATTAGAAGGCCATAAAAGTGATTATATTTCTTTACAGTTCTGCTCATACCAGCTAAACAAATACAACAAGGATGTGAACACATTTGAGGATATTTAAACAGAATCTGAATAAATGCAAAAAATACATTAAAAGATCATTAAAGAAGCTAAGTTAAGCACTTGTTTAAGAAATGTCAGAGTTAAATTTGCTTATGCATCTTCCATTTGCCTCTCTCATTTGTATGCATGACTATTCCAGATTGCCATTGCAGGAATTCCCACAAGGCACAGTATAGGCAATGCTCAGTTAATGAGCAGTTACTCGATACTATTTTGGTGTCTTTATTCATTGTGCAGCCCCGGGCCTGATTTACTCACAAATTTCTGCTCTCAATGTAGAACTATTCCCTGATGAGCTTCTCTGTGGTGCTCATCACGGATTGCTTCACAAAGTATCTCTACAGTATCCTGGAGGAACGCGAGGGTGGAACTATTCCCATCTTACAGTGGGAAGCTGAGACACAGCCTGAATAGAATGGGTGAGATTGTCTGTACCTGCCTCTTCAGAGTACTTAGCTCTTTCAACATCTCAAACAATGTTCCCATTTGCTCAGGCTTCAGCTCTGAATCCTCAACTCTGCAAACTCGAGTGACTCTTGCAAGTCAAACGACAAGAAACTAAGGGAAAAAAGCAACATGAAATGTTTAGTTTCATGTTTTTCCTGGTATTGCACAGAGGCAATGACAGAACCCAGTTCTCCCGAGCAGCAATGACCCTTAGCCTTTTAACACTCTTTTGTGGTCCGACCTCATTCACCTCGCATCTTCTGCAACAAATAAAGCAGCCATCTGATGCGTTCTCCAGCAGAGCACGTCCATCCTAAAGCAGTGTAAGCACCATGAGGGGAAAATAGCACCAAGTAATGTAAATTTATTTTTAATGAAACATAGCCTGAGTATTATCTATCCAATGATAGATTATAATGAAATAATAAATAATATGTGGCCAATCTGCTTTGTAATCACCCCAACAGCTTAACTCTCTACCAGGCATGTGATTAAAAAGCGTATTTGCTGTCACAGGTTTCAGCAGGACTTCCTATAAACCTTATTCTCTTCTGTACCCACATCCTGAAGTCTTTGTGCCACTTGTTAAAAATAGCTGAATATTAGCTGCACATGAAGTAGCTAATCCCACCAGCTGGCTGTTGCCTGATTGTTGGATATTTGATATTGTTCCACATCTCTGCAAGACATTCCCCTGTTTGCTATCTGAGATGTGCCTGTCAAGATTTAGCCGCTACCATACAGGCAATTTTGAGTCCATTTCTATTTTTGATTGGCATGAACATGACTACTAAGACTGTGAAGTTTATTCTTGTTGCATTGGTATGTTTGGATAACTGTGTTATTCCACAAGCCAATTTTGTATAGTAGCTATCAACTCTTGTGCAGGTTAGGCTGGGTCTGATTAAAAAAAAAAAAATCCAACTGAACAACACCTTCTCTCCAGAAGATGACAAGGGTATTCTAATTTACCCCTCTCTAGAATAAGGGATGGTGACTTGGTCATCCACCAGGATGCTCATGTGACCACTTTGTGAGAAGACATGAAATGTGAAGCTTCACCTTTCTGTAAAGGAAAGTGAGTTGAGGAAAGTTGGGTTATCTTTGCCTGAATACAATGTCAGAGCTAGGTTCTTGCAATGCCAGTGAAAGGAAGACCCTACAGAATAGTCTTGGACCTCAGAGAAGTCAGTCTAAACTGTGCCGTCTGGCACAAATCAGACCCATGTGCCAAAACTGTTAAAACCTCAAAAACATCAGGGAAGAAAAGCAAGTTACGATGCTATTTTACTGACATAATTCAGCAAAACTTAAAGCCACTGCTCCAAATGCACAAGGATGCTAAAACTTCATTTAAAAAAAAGGTCAGCAAAATAATAGACAAATAATTTTAAATAAAACAAGTAGGTTTTTTTCTTAATGTTGTTAGTTAACTTCCTTAACTTTTCAGAAATTATTAAATTATTTTAGCTGAAACTTACCAAATATTGCAGTGTGATACAGTTCATTGTCACTGCAACCCTCACCATAAAGAATTTCTTCTTTGCATCTCATCTGAATCTACCCTCTTTTAGTTTCAAACTGTTACCTTTTGTCCTATCACTATAGGCCCTGGTAAAAAGTCTCACTCCACCTCTCTTATAAGCCCCCATTAAGCATTGAAAATCCACAATGGGGTGTCCCCAAAGCCTTCTCTGTCCCAGGCTGAACAATCCCAACTGTCTCAGTTGCTTTTTGTAAAAGAGGTGCTCCAGCCCTCTGACCATTTTCGCGGCCCTCCTCTGGAACTGCTCCAACAGGTCCATGTCTTTTTTGTGCTGAGGGCCCCAGAGCTGGATGCAGTACTCCAGGTGGGGTCTTGTGAGAGAGGAGTGGAGGGGGAGAATCACCTCCCTCGACTTGCCAGCCACGCTTCTTTTGATGCAGCCCAGGATGTGGTTGGATTTCTGGGCTGCAAGCGCACATTGTTGGCTTATGTCTAATTCTTCATCTACCAGTATCCCCAAGTCCTCCTCTGCAGGGCTGCTCTCAATCCCTTCATCCGCCAGTCTGTACTGATGCTGAGAATTGCCCCGACCCAGGTGCAGCACCTTGCACTTGGCCTTGTTGAACTTCATGAGGTTCACATTAGCCCACATTTTATGTTGGTTTCACATTTTATGTTGGTCCACATTGGTTCACATTTTATGATAAACCAGCATGAAGGGATTGCAAGATTTAGTTCCATTGCAACCATGCCCTGAAGCATTTAACCGACATGATGGAAAGAGTCAAATCAATGTGGTTTCTCTAAAGGAAATACTGTGTCTTTGACCTTTTCAGTTCTCTGTATTTCTTAATAAAGGAGAACATAGTCATGCCATATCCGGATTTTTTTTAAGGGAGACTAGAAGTATCCCTTAAGACCTCATTAAGGAAGATAGCCATGGGCAAAATCTTGTTAGATTCTTGTCTCCATTCGGTGTACAAATGAGCACAGGCCTTGCACCACACCGGCTGCACGCTGCGTGCTGGTTTCTAATAGCGTCTCTCTTCATGCCTGTCCATCACAGTCCTTAGAGCTGGCTGGTCCCATACCATTGACTTTTCTTTGCTGCTGCTAATGATATGAGCTGGCAGGCCCGTCAGCAAGACAGCCTGTTTTCCAGAGATCAGTTTTCGCAGGATTCCTTTGTCTGTCCTTAGGAGACCCCAGCGAGGCTGACGGCATTAATAGCCCAAGCCGAGGAGTCTGGGAACTCCTCTGCATCTGCACTTCATCCGGATCAGAAAGATGAAAGGGGAGGCAGGGAGACATCTCTTCTGTTTGGGAAAGTAAACAAAATCTATTTCTTCTAAAGATCCTAAGAAAGGTAAGAAAAGGATTGATAATTCCTCAATACAGACAGTTAATCTGTTTAGGTTATGAACGCTGGAAAAAAAATAAGACACGCTCTTGGGATGCAAATTTACAACTCACTAAACTCTAAAAAAATCAGTGGTACCCTGATCTATAGTCTGTTTTAATATTTTTTCCTTTAAATAATGGAAGGCATGATGATTTTGTGAAATGTAATAATACATCAGTATTACTGCAAGGTGTGAAGAAAGTTAAGCCCCAAATGCCCAAAATGGAATCTCTCACCAGTCCTTCCTCTGCTTTCAGAGAGCACACAGAGATCAATAAAGCACACAACCCCCTGGGGATGAACTATGCCAAAACACAGGCAGCTCTACCCTGCTTCTTGCTCTTCTCATCTGCTGCTAGTGTCCTAAAAAAATCCCAGTCACCCGCTTGGGGCAGTAATTAGGCAAACAAACGTTAAAAAACTGAATGCTACAGACTGGCTAGCTGTGGTACGTAACTACGGCTCTGGTATTCATCAAGGCATGCGTGTCTCCTCTGTGTCAGACAGGAGATGCTTATCCAGAGACGTTATGCAATTTTAACAGAAGCATCTTAAGTTTGCAAGCAGCCTGGGGACAAAAATTTCTGTCTCTTCTATTTCCAGCTCTTGTGCCCAACATGTTATGCCTGTACTGTGCTTTGTGGGCCACAGATACAACCTGAGTCTGTAATGTCAGAAGAGTAAATCTGCTCAGAAAGCACAGAATGAAAATGGTGTATTTTTGGTAAATGATACCTAGAATTTCCGTAACCCAAACCAAAATTTGCTGTCTTCCAGAAAAATAATTTGACATTATCTAGCAGTTATATGCCAGATCCATTTGTCTTTTCATAGTATATATATATTCGTAATAATAAAATCTCTGGAAAAATCTCATTTTTATATGGGCCAAGACTTTTCAAAAAGTGTCCCTAAAACTCGGTGCCTCAAATCCATGTTTAGACACTCCAAGATCAGCTTGTCCTTATAAAAGCATTCAAGAACGCAAACTGAAACTGCTTTGCTAATGGGAACTTCTGAAAACCAGCTTAATGGTTGGGTCTGATGATCTCATGGTTTATACACAGATGCACACTTTCAATGTTATACACAACATGAGAAGTGCCACTACTTGCATCTTCTACAGATGATGAAGTTGGGAGGCTTAGGCCTCCCATCTTTGGCTTTAAAAATCTTGCAGAGAATCTGATAGAAAATGGAGAAGGAAAGTCCAGTCCTCTACAACTGAACTGTATTTTAATCATTTTCTGCATGACTAACAAAAAATGCACACATATAATCCTTTTGACCAGGATACCCTGTTTCTGTAATGTGGAAGATAAAAGTAGGAAGAGATTTCTCCTGTTTTGAACATTATATGTTCCTTTATCTTTGAGCATAGTAAGTATAACACTGTATAGAAAGCAAGATATTAAGGAATTGGGTCCTCTGTTTTGTCTACAAGGAAGTAATCACTCCCAGACATGTTTGTAAGTAAGATGCCCATCAGTTCACCTGGCCTGGGGTAAGGCTTGGGGAGAGAACCTAACATATTGACAACAAGGAATACAGGAAAATATAGAACAGTATTAGCAGTGGGACCAGTTTTTGTTTCTGCAGCTGAACCTGCTAAAAGGCAAGTCAAATGTAAATAGTGATTAATAACAATAGCATTTTTGTGTACATACTTTTCCTAGCACTATTACTTGCTGACAAGTACACACATAATTGCATATTAAATATGTGTAAGTATGCAAACAAACTAAAGTTGATGTATTTCCAAAACATTCTCCTTTTGCTGTTTAAACCCAATACATAAAGGTTAAAGTAATTGGTTTTCCTTCTAATATCTCACTCCAGCTGACAAAAAATGAATCTTAATTAAGCTGTTTGAAAGGACTTTAAGCATTTTCCAAACACTTTTCACGGCTTGAGAATTTTCAAAAGCAGATTTTAGCCTCCTTTTCCTAAAACTCAATCCTTTGTTTCAATTATACTTCATGCGTATCCGGTTCTTTTACTAAATTATGGGCATTTTTTGATAGAATAGCATCAGCAAGCATTCCTTTAAGCCTTACGGCTATTACACATAAACTTCTAGTTTAGACCTTAACTTCCGAGAAGCCTCTGCTTATTTATCCACATCACTTTTTTTCAGGTAGGTTCGCCCTACAGGAGTCCAGGAAACACTATCTGCATTCAGAGGGACCAAAGACAAGTAACTTCTCAAGGTGCTGATAATCTTATGCTCTCCTCCACCCGGTCCTGTTGAAACCTCTTCAGCCAGCGTGGTGTTCTGGCAGACGGCTGCCCTCTTGGCCTGTCAGTCCGTAGCCACCCAAGTGGTCAAAGTGGTGGCTATAGGTAAGATGTGAAGCTGAGCTGGGATTATTAACACCTTGTAACATGCTTCTGCAAGAACAAGAATGCCACCGTCCATTCTTGGCCATGATGCAGCCGCAGTTAAGGACACTTTGATTGTCTAAAATCGCCCCTGGAATTTCAATCAAGTGACGCGTTCCTCGTTGCAATAAAGTACTCCAGCAACAGTTTGCCATGCCGTTGCAGTTCTTGGCCAAAGCGAAGCACTCTCTCCTCTTCATTGGATTAGTAAGGGATTGTTCTGGAATGCTATTTTGTTACTGTGCGGTGACTTTTTTATAAGGGGCATTCAGCAGATAATCGTAGTGTTGCACAAACAAGGACTAACCGGGGATGGGTTAGTCCCACCACCCCTCGGCTACTGCCCCAGCGCAGCCCCCGCCTCAGCGCCCCCCGCCCGGCCTCGCCGGGCACGGCCAGCCCGGCGGGGGGCCGGCGACTGGGCCGGCGGGCAGCCCGGGCGGTCACAGGGGGAGGCCCGTGGCTCTCCAGAAGAGAGCAATCCGCAAGGATACCGTGCTGCTACCGCCCCCGGCGACTCTCCACCACCCCCGACGCCTACGCTCCCTTGCCATGCAAAACGTGAGGTAAAGCCACGCTTCCTCGGCGTTTCCCCACGGGGGAGGACGCCCGCTTGGCTCTCTCAGCCGAGCAGCCCCCGCCCGGCGCGGCAGACCCAGCCCCGCTCGCCTCAGCCTCCCGGCGCCGCCCCGCGGCATTGTGGGGGCTGTAGGCGGCCGCCGCCGCCGCCCGCGCCGCCGCTGCCCGCCGGGGCTGGGGCGGGACTGCAGGTCCCGGCGGCCGCGGGGCAGCGGAGCCCGGCCCGGGCGAGCGGCGGCGGCGGCGGCGGCGCGGGGAGGAGCCGCGGACGGCCGAGTCGGCCCGTCGCCGCTGGGAGAGGCCGGCGCGGAGGGGAAGGGGCTGGCTGCGGCGGCGGCCAATGCGAAACTGGCTGGTGCTGCTGTGCCCCTGTGCGGTCGGGGTCGCGCTGCACCTCTGGCTGCTGCTCAGCTGCCCCGGCGGCCCCGGGAGGCACCCGGCAGGTAGGGAAGGGGCGGGCGGCGGCGGGAGGGCTGCCCGGGGCACAGGCAGCCCGGGCGGGCAGGGCTCCCCCGCCGCCAGGAGCCTGCTGAGGAGCGGTCGTGGGCCGCGGGGCTGGCGGGGCCGGACGGTTGTGGGGCTGGGGGAAGGGGGGCTGCCTCGGGCCGCAGGAGGCGAGGGGAAGGGGTGTGTGTGTGGGGGGGCTGTGGCCGTTAAACGGTCGGGGCCGTCCCTCTGCTGTGTAACGCTGCGGCGGCCCCGGCGTTTCTGTGGCTGTGGGCAGCGCTTCTTGCCGGCGGGTCGGCCGGTCTGCCTGCCGGGCTCGGGGGGGGGACACTGAGGGTGGGGGTGTCAGCCCGCCGGGGAAAAGCGGCCGGAGTGCCTGCGCGGGTTCGTCGTGAGGTAACGGCTGGTCACGGCGGGCGGTGGGGAGCGGCGCGGGCGCTGCGGTTGACGCCGGAGGTAGGGACGGCGGCGGCGGTTCGCGGGGGTGCGCCGCGGCTTTCGGTGGGGCAGCAGCCCCTTCGGAACGGCTCCCGCCCCCGCTGGGGTGCGTGGGGAAGGAATTCCCACCGATTTCACTTGTGTCGCGTCATCCCCAGGAATAGCTCTTCGCACTGTGCCGCGTTTGCCTCTGCGGTCTTTAAAACCCCTGTGGTGCAAAAAAAGCTGTTCATAGGATCAGGCGTGATCCGGCTGGGGTGACACCAGAGCCCCGAGGGCTACGTTGTGCCCCTCAGAAACCGAGTTGTAGTTTTCAGGCCGCAAGTCTGCGTGCCTGGTAGAAACGGGCATCTGTTGGAACAGAAACTTTTGTCAGCTACCCAGAGGTGCTGTTTGGGAACATTAAGAAATACTCTACAGGACATCTGAAAAAATGATAACCAAAAAAGGGTGTTTTTTTACTTCAGATCTGCGTAGAACTCTGTTTAGCGACACAGTAGCCTGTTCGCTAACAAAGCCGCATGTTGCAACTGGTGCCTGTTCCTTGTGCAGGGCGCAGGCAACTGTGAGGAAACAGTCTGCTGATTTCCAGTGGTAATTAATAATGCAGGTGTGAAAGGAGCAAGGTCAGGGCATTTGCATAGCCTGGAGGCCGCAGAGTTGTATGGGTGTCTCTGTGTCCGTATTCTGGCCGCTGCATATCAAATGAGCGGTGGTCACACTCGGATTATAAAAGAACGGGAGTTCTAGCTATTAGCCTGAAGTGAGTTTGAGTTCTCTGGTTGGTTTTGTTCCTCCTCTTTCATGTGCTGCTTTTGTAACTTCAGTGTGTTAATTTGGAGTTGGAAGTGCCAATGTGGAATCTCATGATGACCTTTCCTGCAGAAATGTGTTTTCAACTAACAAACATTTCTAAAGAAAATCCAGAAATTTCTCCGTTGGGGAGGGAGGGAAGAAGCCTTGCTCTTCAGAGATTCACTGTTTCAAGCAGTTAGTATTGGACTTTGTTTGTTACAGTGAAACTATGTTGCATTGGATAATGTTAGGATAACTAGGATTGAAAAAGTGCTTTTTTTAAAATACTGAAAGAGTAAGCATACATTTTGTTTATGCAAAGGTTATTTAGTTGTAACCTACTGAGTAATGTATTCACACAGGAGAGAAAAACTGATGCCTTTTATAAAAACAGAACTTCATGATCTCTAGGAAGATGCTCAATACTGTACATGTGCTGTCTCTGTGTAGGCCTGATCCTTACGTGATAATTTAAGGAAGAATCTGCCTCTTAGCCTTCAAAGTATGGCAAAATATACAAGCTGTAGGTATGGCTGCCTTGGCAGAGGAAAGGATGAGCTAAGGGACCTCTTTTGTCTCTGATGTCTTCTGTGTTGTATTTTCTTATTATTCAGAGTGTTTTAGAAACATTAATGAATTAATATACAAGAGTAAGAAATGTCCCTACTTATTAAAAGTCTTCTTGAATCTGAAACTATTTAAGAGGATCTGGTACTGGCTGATAAAGCCAGTCTTGTCTCGTTTGAGTACTGAGTAATCTTTTTTTTTTTTCCCCTGTTTACTGCTCCAACTACTCTTTATTACCTACTACGTGGAATCACTGGTATGAATAAAAATTAAATCTGATCATGGAACTGTGTTTTACAATAGCTATGACATAAAAATGCATTGTTTGTGTATTCTTTGGTATTTCTGTGTAGTGTCTGTGTGTCTACATAGTGTAGTGTCTCAACAGTTGCAAAATTAGTTACCAGTGGAGGTCAAAGGCAGAGTGAACAGCAATTCTATTTTTTGAGGAGTTTAATTACCCTCTCAGTAGTCATTGTACACATGCACATGAACAGAGATTTGTTAAAAAGTTAAACGTGCTTTAGTGATTATTTACCTTGGCATCATGGACTTGCCAACAAAAGACTGGAAGAGACATCTATGTTCATCAATTTTGGTTACTTTTTCCAATAAGCAGCTCTTGATCTCTGTCTTAAAATGGCAGCTGGGCGCTTACATTTATTTAGTGAAGGGTTGAGGTGGCTTTTTGTTTGTTCAGTTGGATTACTAGCAGCCTTCAGAAAAGGCTGTTCCAGAAGCTTGTTGTGCTGATTAGAAATGTTTTCTCATTTTTGGCTTAAACTTACTTGTAACTGATTTATGCCCTTCTGTTCTCAAGCCTTCAGTTAAAAGGGTCTTTCTCTTCCGTCAAGTACACTTCCATCACATAACCATAGAGATCAAAGGTATCTATTTTAAACCTTGTTTTCTTAAGCTGAACAATTCAGAGACTTCTAACTTCTTCTGGCAAAATAGGCCTTCCATTTCTGGAAAGTGGTTCATTTTGTTGCCTATAAGTCAGATGATTTTAAATGTGAACAACGTTCAGTCTTCACTCATTCCATCTACTTCTTTTCCTCTATTGGAAGCACCTCCTTTAGTAAAACCTTCTTCTTAACTACTCCATGTGAAAGGCCTGTAGTCTGCCTGCATGCTTTGGCCCTCGGTTGTGTCTCTCCCTGTGCAGTGTTCTGACTTTCTCTGTGTTCGTGATCCTTTTCACCGTGGTGTCACAAAAGACAGAGTACGCCTCTTGTAGGCAGTACTCTTTAATTGGGAAAAAATAGATAGGATCAGTTCTGAGACCAAAGGCACTGGCCTTTGCTTCAGTGTCCTGACTTTGGTGGCTCCCTGCTTTCTTTTTGTTCATCAGTTAATGGGACTGTAATTCACACTTCCGAGCAAGACTTGTGCAATAACGTGCTTTTAGATTTAATTGAAGTCCTTGTCTAACTAGTTACAAACAAGTGCTGTCCAAAGGAAGTTCGTGGGTAGGTAGCTTTAGTTAATTTTTGTAAAAATCTTAGATAAATGCTAATTATAAAATGACCTCAGAAACTTAAGAAAGAACAGACAGACCTGCTTTTAACACTCCAGGTGGATTCATTGCTAATTGCGTGTTTTAATTGATGGCGCAACTCTTACTGAGTAGGAAATTACTCACTGTAGGGCTTCAGTTACCGTGCCTAATCAGAAAGCCCCACACATTCAATGTAATGTGCTGCTACTTTGCTGATGCTAATGCCCTTTAAGACGTTATTCCTGTTACATTTCTGGGGGTGTGTGGCAGCTAAGAATGGGCCCTTTTGGTTTTGTTGGAGTCAATCTTCTACTAGTGAATAATTATGCAACAGATTAAAAAACACCATTTTCTAGAAACTGCTCGTATGCCATCTGTTGTCCTGTGGTTCAGCACGTAGTAATTCAGGCGCTGGCCTAGTGGAAGTGTATATGGGGTTGGTTAGGCTGGCGTTTAGTGATCTGCCTTGCAGAATTAGGGGCTGTCCCCCTCACGGACTAGCCTGTGTACATGACAGGTGAAAGAGAAGAAGGGAGAGCTTAACCTGCTTTTGCCTTTTCAGTAGTGAAATAACAAAATGTAGAAACAACCTCTGAGGTTCTGAGTGATGCTGTGCTCTCTAATTCTGCCAAGATGTGATACTTTCTTAAGAAAAGATGTATGAAATCTTTTAAGCCTGTCTGGGAGTAGTATGCTTGGTCACAAAGTCATTTTGTCTTTTGTAAGCATGTAAAGACTAATAGGCTGGTGGCCTTGGAAACTGAAACCTTCCATCAGCAGGTCAGGTTTGGCATTGGCAATAGCTGTGCAGTTCTACCTATAATGCCAGTTGTTCCCCAGCCTTCATCTATGAGACCTTACTATAACATTGTTTTCCAGGGATGGGCCATCCCAGACAAAAACAGTACCCTGACCTTTGATGGGCATGAAACAATTGACAAAGAATCCACAACAAAGGTGACAGTATTTTCCAACTGAATTGGGATTTTTTTAGAGTTTGCAGTTATTTTGTGGACTGATGTCTGAGACAGTGCAAACTACTAAGGAGAAGCACTGGCGTTGCATTTTTATGTTTTGGCATTGGAGCAGGGGGCAAAGAGTACCGGTTCTGCCTGAGTCAGAGAGCAAGGGTTGTGGCTGAAGGAAGCTCTTCACCAGTTGTCTTCCAAATTGCCCACTGAGTAGAACAGCCAGAAGGGAGCAAGCAGCCTTCCCTGGGAGTAGGCTTTTGTTCCATGGCATCAGGGACCAGTAACTACTTTTCAAAGGATAATGGTGATATGCTCCCCCCCCCCCCAAAAAAAAATAAAAGGAGGCATTGGTTTCAGTGTTGCAAACAAAAGGAATAAAGCAATTCTGTGTCTACACTTCTGATGCTTTGGCCATTGTTCGCAGATTTGTCTAGAAGTGTGCAAGTGCTCTATCATTAATGGTGTTTAGAGCACCATCATCCCATCAGTATTACTACTGTCACTTTGCAACTCAGAAGGACCCTGCTGTCCTATTTCTTTAAGGGAATGCTGTTGATGTTTAAAAAAAGAAAAACAACAAAAAACCCCCTCTGCCTACAGAAGTTTTCCTCTTTGAATCTGTAAAGCTTTTTTAAAAGCTTGTCTAAAGGCTTGTCTGTCTCAAGGAATACTGTGCTCCTGCAGAAACCAGGGGTGCACATCTTGGCGATTTTTAGCTCTGGTATAAAGTAGGTAATGCAGGAGGGTCACGTAGCTCTGCTTGCAGAGAAACCTGTAATGCAGATGAGCTATAGCAGCTTACTCTTAAGTGAAGAAGATTAGAGAGGGGGAAAGAGCTGCTTTAGCTCTATGGTTTGTTCTTTTTCTGCTTGTGTCAGCATTCTGTGAATACAAACCTTCTTTATATCTAGTTAATTCCTTCCTTCGTGTTTGTTTGGATCTTTCACAAAGCAGCATAGAAGAAAATGGCATTAAAAAACAGGAACATGGTTGCAAAGTCTCAAGAATAGGCAGAGATAACCTGGAATGTGTGGGGTTTCTTTTTTTCTTTTTTTTTTTTTGAGGGGTGTTTTTCCTTTTTAATCTTATCTTATTAAGTGGATTAATTGAGAATATTCTAAATAACTTCTCCCTGGCCTACTTAGTTCCATTCATTGAATTATTATTTTTTTTTTACTTTGTCATTTAAAAAAAAAAAGTAGCTGCATGGGTAGCAGAAGATACAAAGCCCAGCCTTCTGTGGAGCTCACTTATTCTAGCAGTCTCCAGTGGAGGTTCTCTGGTGCCTGATAGTGCAGGTAAGCCTACACTGCTGTGTTTCTCAGCGCAGGCACTAACGAGTCTCTGATCAGTCCAGTTCCATGAAATGTGGGAACTTCATCACTTTGGGGACTGCACACTATGTCAAACTTGACTGAAAATGACTGGCAAATTTAGTAGTTGGTAGGGGACTCATCAATAGAGATATGTGCAGCAAGATAATATTTATCTTGTTTGTTGACAAAATCAAGCTAAATGATCTCTCAATCTTTTCATCTCCTTATAATGACAGTAAATATAATTAACAGCTTAACTTGACATTTTGCTTGAGAATCAGTCTCACAGGAAGAAGAGACGCGTGTTAATCTTTAGTTTGGATTTTGAAAAACTTTAAGAGCTGTTGACTGCAGCTGAGGTGGTTAAAATCTGACCAGGGCCAGCAGACTGCCTGTCAGCAGTGACCTCTTTCCATGGCCAGCTTGGCAGGAGACACACCTCTGCATCTTTAGCCTTGTCTTCTAAGGGCACAGCTCTGTGCTCTATATATGGACTTGTTTACCTTTTCCTGCATCTCTCCCTTGCTTTGATCTGTTGGTAGTTCTCAGTTAAGCTTGACAGACAGGTGGAGGTCCCAAAGACCAGCATTTTCACCAAGTTTCATGAAAATTGGTGACCGACAATCCTGTGAAAGATTACTGCAGCTCATACTAAGGTGAAAAACTGAACTAATAGTAATACATGTATGGTCAGACATCAGAGAATTGTGTGGGAGTCTGTCCTTACAAATATCACAGCCCAAGAAAGCTTCAGTAGGAGCTTGTCATTACCCATGTGACACAAGACTCTGGCAGACTGGACTTCAGAAGTCTTAGAGCTGATAGAAGTACTCCTTACAGTTGCTGTACATAATTAAATGGATCTCAGCAGCTGAGAGAGGGCTGCTTCCTTTCATGTTTTTGTAGCTTTTGCTGTGTGTTAACAGCCTCAAGCTAAACAGCAGAGTGAAAGCAATTTTGTTCCTGATGCTAAAAGAGTGTAGGGTAGGCATTGCACATTTGGCTACTTATGTTCCACTGAGAAGTCTTGGGCTGTGTGATGCAACTGGGATGCAGGTTTAAGACAGTAAGAATTCAAAAGCAAGGCACCTAGTGATGGTGTCACCTTTGAATTGGAAAGTCTTCCTCTCCTTCTGCACCCCTTCGGTTAGCAATACTTGTAGGGTTTATTGTGGAATGCGATATGTAGCCTTCCCTTCACAAGCCACAAAATTTACAGGTATTTTTTTGTCTTTGTAATTGGAAAATGTAAAGGCTTAATTATCTTGCACAACCAATTCAAGGTAAGAGTGATAGAGTATGTATTTTTTAAGCCTATTACCAACATTTAAAATCTCGGCCTAAGAATGCACAAAAATAGAACATAAGATTGGTCCCCAGTAGCAAGTACTGATTGCTTGTATAAATTGTTATTATTGACTTGGATGTCAGCAATGTTTTCTCTTAAATTATGCTGTATCAGAGCATATATATATATATGCACATATCTGAATTGTCCTTATAATAGCCTTAGTTGTCTTTTTCCTCTGTCTCTCACTTTATCTTGCTTTTTTTTTTTCATAGTACTAGTTCAGAGAGAGACATAGGAATCTCTTTTCCTGAAAGTTTAGCAAGTGTTATTCCTACTTTTCTATAGGAAGTAGAAACCTTTGCTAACAGAGAGCTTATTCATTAGTTTTTTTTGTGAAAGTAAGCTTTCATTTTGGTTCCATTTTCAGTGGTTTTAAAAGTAAAATGGCATAACCCTTGGGACAGAGAAGACAACCTTCTAAATATAGACCACTGTAATGCTACCTTACTAAGCCTGAAGATGGCCTAAAACAAGAAAAAGCTGTCTGTTCTAAAAGCAGTGGGATGTTAATTCTGAAGCATCTGTTACATTAATGTTGTTCCCACATGAATGGTTCATAAGGAAAAGCTTCACGCATTTTAAAATATAAGCTAATTAAAAGTATGTCTGTTTGATCTGAGTAGCTTATTTTTAGTTTTTTTTTTTTTTTTAATTGATTTAAGCCAATTTATGCTATTCTGAGTCCAGTCACCCCATAGACTTCCGCTCTTAGTTTTATTTTTCTTTAATTTTGATTCAATTAAATGGTTCTGCTTCTAATTAAAAGTGGTATCTTAAAAACCAAATCTGTGTAAAGAGTACCTCATGTGCCATCTACAAACATGTTAGTCCTCCTATGAGATTTTTATTGGAAGGCTTGCAGTTAAGGCTGCAGACGCTGTTTAAAGAATAATCAAAGGATGGAAGAAGAAAAAGGAAAGAAAAGAGATGTGTGAGAAGGAATTATGAGACTACAGAGGAATTTGCTATAACGTTGTAGTCTTACAAAGGTGTGGCTGTCTCATGTATCTCTGCTGCTGTGGAGACCTGGTGGATCTTAGCTATGTAATGACCTCTGAAGACATAGAGAGTGTCTGGGTAGTTGGTATTTACGAGTATAAAGAAAAACTAAAATTGTGTTCAGGTTGAGCAATGTGTTTGATTTATAAGTTTCTTCAGATGGTATATAGGGCAGTAGGTTGGTTGCTCTGTCAGCAAACGAATCATATTCCTGAACCTTGCCACCAATTTAATGTATGCTTGTTACAATAGATCTATTAGTTGACTTCAGTGAAAAACCGAGGGATGGAACTAGGGGCTTGCTGCTTGAGTTTTTAGGTCATTCTGAGCATAAGTTGATGTAAACTTCTCTTAATAGGTTAATGTTCAGCTTAAGTTATTGATAAGCTTGTAGCTGTCAGTACAGATTCATTTAAATAACTGTGGAACTTAGCCTTTTTCTAGAAAATCAGTGTTTGCATGCTTAGAACTAAAATATTTAGTGGGAAATAGACTGGGAAAGGTTTGCCTGTGGAAACATCGCTCTGTACTTTCCCTGCCCTTGTACTGTTCTGAGAATCAGTTGCAGAGCACTATTTTATTTGGCTTTGGGACTAGGGCATCATGCGCAATAGCCCCTAAAGCAAAAAAAAAAAAAAAGGTGTTCTGAAATCTCTTGATGTTGATTCAGCACAGATCAGAGCACGCCCAAGGCCTCTCCACTGCATGCTGCACACTAAAGATGGAATATAAGGCTAGATGGATGTCTGGCATGATGTGTCACAGCTGTTCTTATGGTGGGGGCTGTGAGGTCCTAGATTAGTGAGCAGTTGTAACAAGACCCATCTATCTTCTCAGTTTCAACATGGAGAAAGGGGATGCTGGTACAGAAGGTAGAATCTGGATTATAATTCAACTCTTTCTAGTGGGAGTACACAATACAGACTTGATGATGTTTTTGGTCTCTTTAACATTAGATTTTTAAAAAATCTCGTCTATGCTGTGTGCAGAAGTTTGGAGGGCCTCACATTTACATTTGTTTTCTTTGTCTGCAGCCTAATGAAAAAAGAATAGTGAAATAAGAGGAAAGCAATCCTTTGCTAAAGCTGAATATCTCTCTTAACTCTAGAATGTCTGATAAATTAAACTAAGCAAATTCACTTTAGCTACTTGCCTGTTTGCAGGCTGCAAGTCAGAGCTTCTCGGGTCATCATGATCTTACATGAAATCAAGTTCAGCTTTCATGATCTCTAAATTAGAACAGCACAAGCTAAATCATGGATTACAAGTATTGGTGATGCCATCCAGCTATGAATAAAGCCAGAGCATTCCCCTGTGTAGGGGTGTAATATCCTGTGTGAAGGCAGAGTTGTGTTCAATTTAAAACAGTTAGAAATAATAGGCCTTGACATACTAGATTGAAATGGTGAGGCAGAAAGATGGTCCAGCAGTTTAAAAAGAAGGACGGAAATGGGCATATTTCTGAATCTGACAGGCCTTGTTTAATTAATTTTTTTTCTGGGTAGAATAATGGTGAATTCTAATAGTGAAGGCCTGGTGCCAGTGATGGCAAGCCCCCAGGCTTTAGGATAAATCGTGCTGGAGGAGGTATCAATGAGCAAGCAGAAGGCCCAGACTGTCTCAAGAGTTTTGCAGAGGGAACAGTAGGACCTTGTGTCTTGCCCCCAAGGTTTCTGATGACTGATAGGAAAGAGAAGCCCAGCAAGAGCATGTTCTCAGGGGGCAGTTTGCTCATAAGACAGGCAGGCAAATATTTAAAGAATGGAAGATGCTGTCAGTCAAAACCAAGGCTTATCTTCTTGTCTGCTTTGTGAGTCACAGTTTCTTAGTTTTGTTTACCTGCAGTGACTTGCTTAGTTCATTGCAGTAAAATTTTCCTAGATTGCTAGTGAAGGTTTTAGCACGTTCAAAGTATTTCCCTGATTCTGAACCAAGAATACAATAGTAATTCTGCTTCTTGTTTTTAGTGTTTTAGGTTCCCAGTACACTTGCTTTTGAGATGCATTTTAATTATTGCTTGCAACTCAGGCTTGTGGCAATATGTGCATATAATAAATCTGTCACTTTATATTTCTAGGTCCACTGGCCTTCTTTCCTCAGTGGAAGCTGGAACATTATGATGTTATTGTAGGTGTTTTGTCAGCTCGGCACAATCATGAACTGCGCAGTGTTATCAGGAACACTTGGTTCAAGCACCTGAAACAACATCCTGCACTGAGCCAAAGGTAATCTCTCGTGTTTTGTAATCTGGGGCTTGGGGTGTGGGGGGGAAGACTGTAATGCTTAAATATCTTTTATCCTTTTATCCTTTCTTTTTTTTTTTTCTTTTGAAAGTATTTGCTTTTTTTGCATTATTTGTGAGCATCTTGTACTTTGATTATTTTTTTAATCTGCTTAGTAATATATAAGAATACTTCTTGTTCTGGGCTGTAACTATTTTTTTATACAAGGAATAAAATGTAATTGTTTGACTGTTCACTGCTGTTTGTTTTCACAATTAGTTGCCACTGTTCATTAGTGATGTATAAGACTTTCCCTTTTTTGTGTTGCTATGCACGCTTTGTATGGTATGCAACGGGAAATGCTCAGTAATTCAGGATACTTGAAAGCAGGCAGGATCACATTTGGTGAGAGAACCACAAAAAACTCTTAGAACAGCCTCAACTGTCAAGTTCAGGTTTATTTCCCACTGAACCAGGTACACCAAACGGCTGCAGTGTGAGTGACCAGCAGAACCCTTCCTGATTGCTTGCATAGACCTGACAGTCCACAGACAGCTCTGTTCTTGCTGGGAAAGTTCTGCTGCAGTTCATTCCTGGAAACGTCATTTTGATATGCCTCACATCTTGGTACCTGCCTTGCACTGAAAGCCATTTATCGTTCACAAATTTGGTGTCAGCATGCAGTTTGGAGTGAACCATAGCTACTTAAGTCATCTAAAAATATGACCTTTCATAGCTTATATGGAGTTCCAGGAGGTTATTTAGCTGCTAAGTGAAAGGCTAGGCTAAGGTGGATTCTCTTGCTCTTCATACTGCTTGTCTCTTGACGGTGGCACAACCATGATTGGGGCTGGAAAGAGCAACCTATTGTGCTACAACACAAAACTGAGACATTTCATTGTAACGGATAGTCTGGAGTCCTTGTTCTTCCTTTGATGCTACGTGTCTTTTTCTTATTATTATTATTTTATTTTCATTGCCTTTTGAATGCAGAATATTTAAACAATCTTGAATTAAGTAACAAAGACAGGCAGGGAAAGGCAGGTCTTCAGGATCCTTCAGTGGTGCCTTAGATCTTTTTCTGTTTACTGTGCTGGCTGTCTTGAATCCCATTCCTAGTTGTCAATCTTCCTGCGTCCTCATTATGAAATGCAAAACGCTAATGTGGGTTTGGAATTGAGCCCCTATGAGGGGAATTCACATGGTTGCTCTACATACAGACTTTCATTGCTGATTTTTAAGGGGTTCAAAATCTTAATCCTGTGAAAGACAGGCCATTGTGATGAAATAAGTTTATTGAAGATGGAGGGAGGAGGGAAGAGAACTGTTGTTAATAAAACCAAATTATTTTAGTGTCCTTGTGAAGTTTATAATAGGTGCGCATGGTTGTGCTGTGCCAGTGGAGGACAGAGAAGACCCCTACTCCTGCAAACTTCTGAACATCAGTAACCCAGGTATAGAAGTTAACTTTTAAAAATTCCATTATCTGAACTAGAACTAATCATCTTTTCTGAGAATAGTTTGGAGTGCTTAACTGAGACAGCTAGTCTTGAAAATAAATGCCACCTAGAACTTGCTGTCTTAGCAGTTGCATAATCATCCTGTAAACACCATGTGCAGGCATGAAAAGGAGAGATCTTTGTGCATATAAAGGGGAGGCCATTGGCCTCTAATGGATTTGCATCTTCCTTGCTTTGGGGGATAGTCTCTCCCATATAATGTATATTTTCACTTGATCCCTGTGTAATACGAAGTTAGGGAGAGACGGAATGACCCAGTCTAGTGTCATATGTGAAGAAAGTAGCAAGATGCCAGAATCTCAAGTGTCAGATGGGCTTCTCTTGTGACAAAGTGAATTCTAAGCAAGTCTGGCTGATAGGTTTTTCAGATTCCCCTCTAGAGAGAGAACAATTAAGAAATGTACCATTGGGAAAAAATGAAATGCTGCCATATAAAAATTTGTAACTAAAATTGTAAATTCTTCCTGTAACCTTTTTTTCTACTTATTTTTTTCATTTTAATTGCAACTTAACTAAGGACTGCTTGGCACTTATGCCATGATTCATCACAAAATGAAACTTCTGTTACTTTCTCTTTGAATGGCAACATCCATTGCTTAACTAATCTCCCAAGAATAAATGGTACCTCAGCGCTTAGGGAGGCGATAATGCCAAAAAGCAGGCAGCTGAGTTAAGTAGAGGTGTATGCCATTTTGATACATGAATAATTATTTTAATATGCTAATATACAGATATTCATGCAATCAAATAGCATTTTTGTCTTCACTCTGGTTTTATTGTTTTTCTAGTGGATATGTAGGCATTGACTTGCAATTGCTGGTAGCCTGCATATTGCTGCATCATTCTGAGTTTCTCCTTGCTGCAGTCTGTAGCCAGTTGTATATTCTTCTCCAGCGTTTGATTATCCTTGTGCACTTGTGAGCTGTGCTAATTAATCAGAATGCTTTGTGTGTATCCAGTGTGCTTTGTGTGTATCCAGTTCAAGAACTATGAAGTCTTCTCGCACTACCTCTGTCCTTTCTCTTTTGTACAGTTTTGAATCAGGAAATTGAAGCATTCAGTCTCCCTGAGGATGTACCGTCTCTGCTGTCTGAAGACAGAATTGTCAGTGTGAACTTTCGTGTACTTTACCCCATTGTCATAACCAGTCTTGGGGTATTTTATGAGGCTGATGCTGTGGGATTCCAGAGGAACATCACTGTAAAACTGTACCAGGCAGAACATGAGGTAGAGTATTGCAGTTATCTTTCTAAAGTGGACTAAAGCATATTGTGTCTTTATTGTGGATTAAGTTCTTACAGAAAGCGACATGTTGTGTTGATGATTTAGAAGTACCTAACTGACAAGCATATGAATTATATTTTTCTTCTGCTGCATTGTAAATTCTTATTTCACACATATACACACATGTATCCCAGATGAGGAAAAGATGAAATTCACAAAGTGCTATGAGTTAATTTAAATGCCCTTTTGAAAGAGCACTTATATCTAATTCCAAGACACAATTTTGATTGCATTTAAGGTTCTAAAGTATTGATAGGTATTAAGGAACAAAAAATAAACTGCTGAATATATTTAAAACGTGCAGAAAGACACATTTGGTGCCTTCAAGCAGAAAGATGCAGGAAAACTGTGATTTTTTTTTTTTCTTGTCTGTCTTCTGGCAAGACATTTTGAGATTTCTAGAAACTGGTATTATTTACAGGTAAGAGTCAAACTTCAGTTATAATTTCCCCCACTCTCAAGCTGTTATGGGTTTGATAGAATAGCTTAGTGCTAACCTGGAGGAAAAAAAAACATTGAGCATGATTGTTGCATTTGGTATATTGCATTTATCTCTACCAATAACTTGATAGACAAATTTCAAGACTTCTGGCTATGCGACAATACAAAGAATTTTAAATTTAAGCTAATAATTAAAATTAAGTACAGAAAATATACTGAAGTATGGCTTTTAGGATGGACTTCCAAAGAGTTAGGTTTATAATAGGGCGGAAAAAAAAGTATACTGTAATCAGGTTTATGTTTGCTAAATGGTAGAATTCTAAACGTTGAGAGCCTAATAACTTGATCTGCATTAGCTTTTCACTTCCAGTTGAAGGAGAAAAATTTGTACCATAGGAGTACTTGGGGACTGTCTTCTGAATATTGAGAATCTGGCAATGCAGCATTTTTATGTCATTTGTTATTATCTAAGAGCCATTTGGTGGCCTATGTAATATAGTAGCAATTAAGTTTTAGGGGTCAGCATCCTCTGTTGCAATTAATAGATTAATAGTAGTCAGCTATTTAAGCAGAAGATTGAAAGTCTGTAAACTGGGAGATGAGTCTGAGTCTTCCGGATGATGTGCTCTGTTGGTTGGATTCTAGTTGAACTTGCACTCTTGTTCCATTGTTGCTTGCTTCTACCATATTGATCCAACACTTGAGCTCTGTGGAGACTGAGACTGTTGTGAGAATAAAACTTTCACTAAGTTTTATGCAATCAATAAGCCTCTTTCCATTGTAACAAACAGAGGTGATCAAGATTTGCATAATCTCACAGCACTTTTAATGTGTGCTTTGTTGTTTTGTTTTGGTTTTTTTTTCTGTTGTTCACAGGAAGCTCTCTTCAGTGCTCGCTTTAGTCCACCAAGCTGTGGAGTGCAAGTGAACAGATTGTGGTACAAGCCAGTAGAGCAGTTCATTTTGCCAGAGGTACGTGCAGTATCGGAACTGCCTGCAGTTCTTTAAGTCAGCTGGAGAGACTGATAAAAGTGGTCTTTGCTTGAAGCAGAAGAGGGCAAGTGAAAACCTCTAGCATGTTATTTGAGGGGATATGCTGAAATCTAGAATTTCTTTTCCACCATCTCATTATCACCACTAGTTAGCAAAAGCCTGAAAAATACAAATTGATTAAAAAATTACATTGACAAATAGTAGCAATTTCAGAAACCTTTTCAGTTTCTGAGTGAAAAGTGTACCTGCTTCAATTCTGTGGGAGAGTTTACCAAAAAATGAGACACTTCTTTCTTCCTCCTGCTTTTTCAGACATTAGTACACAAAATAAGGAGGGGAGGATGGCACAGATTTCTAGGGAACAGCTGGAAAAGAGGTTTCTGCTTCTGATGGCTTGGACATAACAGCAAGATACTGTGTGTTATGTTTGCAATGACAGTATTAGTTGAATATTTATAATCAAGAAGCTCTTACTGAGGGCTGCTGAAATTTTGGTTATTCCTTTTCTGGCAGCACTAGTGAGGACTTTTTTGTTCATTGAACCATGTAAGGAAACAAGAATTACAGCTTCAAGATCTTTAGTAGGGTCTATCTGTAATACACGAGATGGAGTATGTGGCGCACAGAAGACTGACATCTGGGTTTTTAAAACCCATCGACACCCTAGACCAGAAATGCTTTATTTGTTTTTGATTTTTTTTTTTTTTTCAAATGGGCACCCCTCAGAAATTTGGGAGAAGACTGCTTTTTGGACAGTAATGAGTGTTAGCGTCCTTGCTTGTCCTGAGATAATGGGGCAGGTTCTAAAGTCTTTTTTTTTCTCTTTGGGATTGGGGGTGCAGTCCAAGAGTAGTGTTTTGGTACAGGGATATAGAACCTACTTGTGGCTGTTTAGGAAGGAAGGTGATTAAATGCAGATGGAACAGAATAAAGGTAGGAAGAAAACCTGATATTGTTACAGTGAAGGTTTAGTGAATACAAGTTGACTCAGAATGAGAATTGTAGTTCAGCAGACCCTCCCAGGTATAAGGAGTTGTTCCCGGTGGACCAGTGATGTCTCACTAGACACATCAACTGCCATTTTAGGCCATTTCCCTTCATTTAAATATTCTCCTATATGACTAGACCCTTGCTGCTGTTTCTGTAAGTTGTCTTTGGGTCTGAGTTGTTTTGCTATGCCAGAAATTAAGTGTTTTATGAAAGAATGGAGCAAGAGAAGACTGGAGGGGGAGGAGAGGACATTTGGGGCCAGTTTAATCCCTGAGTTATTTCTCTGGCTCTATAAGAACGGACGCATTTGAAACCTGCTCTTTTAAGGGGAATCTGCAGCTGATTAATTGATTTCTCATCTTAAACAGTTTTTACTGAATACTATGCAAGTTTGTTATGCTGGCAGGAGACCTTTTGGGTGACCAGACCTCTTGCAGTATTTTCTGCATATGTTTTGACAATCTAATTTGGTATCAAAATGACTGTTTTTTACTTTTTTAAAAAGAGTATTGTTTACCCAGTAATTTGGTAGTATAACATGTAAGCCTCTTCCCTGTAAGACTTTGTTACGAGATACTCAAATTCTAGGCAGTTGTAGTTTTGATGTAAATGATTGCATTTTTCCTGAGAGGCAGATGGGAAGTATTTCATTTAGAAAGGGGATATTAGTATTCATGTATTTCTTTGTGTGGGCTTCCTTAATCTGATACATGTCATGCACTGAATGCTTACAGGATAACATGATGTTTCTAATGTAGATTAATAGGGTTTATGCACAGCATGTAGTCTCCTGTGATGCTTTGGATGCTGAACCATACAAGATGATTCAGAGGAGACAGAACGCCCATGTGTTCCTATCTACTTGTTTGAGAGCAGTAAATTTAGTGAACTGTTTAATTGTCACAAGATGGTTTCTGAGACAGTATCTATTCTCTGCCTTTCCACCTTCAAGAAGTAACTGATTGTATGGGCTGCTGAAGAGCTTCATTCATCTTCCAGCTGAAGTGCTGCTCTTTCTGCTTGTCTTGGGGAAAGGGAGGGAAATGCAGCATTAGAATAAGCACCTGGCAGGCCAGATTGTCAAAGACAGAATCGATCATTCAGCTTTGGAATGACTGAAAGCGCCGAAGAGCAGAACCAGTAGCAGATAATGAAAACTCTTACAGGGGCTCTTACAGCCAAGTCTTAGCAATGCACTTATTTTGTCAAAAAGCACGGGCTGCTTGCATGAAAATGGGACTCCGTACTATGCATACTTTGTATTACTAATGGGGAGTAGCTGGAGAAACAAAAAGCACAGCACTGTTTAACTTCAGGAAAGGAGTTTGGCAGGGCTGCATTATGTCAGTACACCTGTTCGGTATTCACTGTAAATGCCACTGCGCTCTGGCAGCCATAAGGCTGGAATTTAAATGGGGAAAAACAGATGATGTAGTCTCAGGTGTGCAGCTAATGTTTTGCTTTAAGTATTTTCGGGCCTCAGCTTTCATTCAGCAGCTTAGAGTAGGAATAGCTGAAGGCTAAAGTCACTAGAAAATTTGCTTACAAGTTTCTCAACCTGGAAAATAATGATAGTTTGCAGCTTTAGAACACCTTGTGCTGAAGCTCACTGGTAATAACTGATTAAGACTCTTAGTATGTGTTTGAAGTCGGTATCAGTAATAGTCGGTGGTGAGAATTTTAATGTTTCTGGTTGCTGAGGAGTGAAAGGACTCTCAGGCTCGCTAAACAACTTACCAAAGGTTGTGTCCGTAAACAAGGCACGGAAGTGGGATTTACAGCAAAACACGTTGGAATGGGAGATGATAGCTACTGCAAATAGAGAAATTGAGCATGTGGGTTTTACTGTGCCGTTAAAAAAAGTCTTGGTAGCAGTCCATTTGTTTGGTAACTGACAGGTAATTAAACAAACAAGGGGAAGGTATTGAACATGCAAGTCAGGCTTGAATAAACAGTGACTAGCTCCATTATTAGGTTATAAAGCTGGCATTATAAATAATAGGTAGGAGACTTCTGAAATACGCACCTGTCATTCAGTACCAAGACTGCTGCAGGTGTTAAGACCCACTTCTAGAGGAAAGCAAAGAATTGACCTGAACTCTAAGCTAGACTTAATGGTGTCAGTAACTGGAGAGTTTCTGGAGAAGGTTTCTGAAGTATAAGGAAGCTAAAACAGGGAAGAGCTGAGAGGTTAGTACAAGTAAACAGACCTTCTACAGCAACAGAGATGCATCTACAAATAGTTGAAAGAAATTGTTTCAAGGTCCACACTAGGTACCAGTAGTTTTCCTATGAAATTGGGAGAAACAAAACAGAACACACTCATCTAGCAGTCAGGAGTATAATAACCCTACAACTACTCTATATTATCGTGTTGTAAGGGTGAAATAGCTTTAAAAAAATTTAAAGATACAATGCTACTGGTACTCCTACCTGTAAAACACACCACTTGTCCCTTTGCATGTTCTCAGGGGTCTTCAGGAAAATCTTACAGTTGGACTGTTGGGTGGATTGATTTCAAGTTGAGATGAAATGCTTTAAATGCAAGAATTTACACACACACGCTCCCCCGCCCCCACCCCCCATGGAGTGACATAACTGAAATTAACAGTTAAACCCAGAAAACTTTAAAGATGTTCACGTGTCTTTCTCCTTCTTTCTCTACCAGCCAAGATGTGAGGTCAGAGTTCTGTGACTCTCCTACAGTAGCTTGTGACAGCTTTGCCAGGATAAAGGTGGCTCTATTTTCCTTTGAGTTTTGCTGATGTCAGGATTGAGTCTCTGATCTCTGGTTTTGGCAAATAACTAAAAAGCAAGCACTTATTTCCAAATCTCTTTTAAAGTATTCTCTTTGTAATGCAGGATTTCATAGTTGATTTAAAAAATTCACTTCACTTTAAATGCCATCTTAATGATGATAGAAAGCCAAAGCCTTTTACACTAGACTTCTGTTAAAAGTTTAATGTTCCCAATATAGAGATTCATGATTAGTTTTAAAAGCATGATTACGTGTTACTGAGTTTCACGGATGTATTTCTTTTAGGTGTAACTTATTT
Source organism: Burhinus oedicnemus (assembly GCA_008921705.1). Lineage (NCBI taxonomy): Eukaryota > Metazoa > Chordata > Aves > Charadriiformes > Burhinidae > Burhinus > Burhinus oedicnemus. The sequence continues at coordinate 269,130 of VFFE01007111.1, read as the reverse complement.
TTATTGAAGTCTAAATAAAATATATAGCTTGAATGCACAACATAAATGTTGTGTCAAGTTGACTATTTTAAAATAAAAAAACCCCAAACTGTTTGATTTTCATCCTTTGAAGTCTTTGAATACCTGCGTAACAGTGTTTTGCTCTCTTACCAGAGTTTTGAAGGTACCATTGTGTGGGAAAGCCAGGATCTTCAGGGTCTTGTTTCAAGAAACCTTCATAAAGTGATGGTGAATGATGGAGGGGGTGTTTTCAGAGTCATTACAGTGAGTTTTTCCAATAAGTCTTGGGTAGTTAGCATTTTGCTTTCCTGTGTTTCTCTGTAAATCGTTAATTCAGTTGAGCTTTTCCTGTTGTCTCAGAGGAGAAGTTTACTTTGTTCATTGGGAAAAGAAGGGCATGCAAAAAATGATGCTAGTAAGTGGCATTTTTTTATTTTGAAGGGAGTAAAGTTCACCTATTGTCTTTGTCAGGTGTGAAGCAGTATCAGTATATCGGAGATGGCAAAATGTGGGTCAAAAATCCTGTGCTAAAATCTGAACCGATGGGATTAAGCCTGTTCTTTTGCATTTTGGCAGTGTGTGTCTTCCTGTCAGAATGTTGCTTGCTTAAGCATGCTGTGCTGTTGTAATTTAGCCAGAATAACTTTACATTTTGCTCTCAACTTCAAAACCAGTTTTCTAAGTTTCAGTGGTACCACTAGTTTTAGGTGAAACTTCAAAAAATGCCACGAAACTTCACAGTTAAAAATCTTAGTCTTAGTCTTTCATTATGCAGGTACCTAAACCAGAAGAGCTTTAAATTAACTTCATTCTCAGTTGCCAGAAAACTTCACACCTTAATTGTAGGGAAAACCACATCAGTAATGAGAGATGAACTAATTTATTTCTTTCCCTTAATCTGTCTCTAGCAGGCAGGGGAAGGGTCACTGCCACATGAACTCACAGAAGGTGTGGAGGGAATAGCAGGTGGTTTTATCTATACTATTCAAGGTAAGTCTGCACAATGTAGCATCACATTTGATGTTATGATAAAACAGGAACTTTAAATTACATTTTTGAGGTAAAATTGGTGCTAACTCTATGAACTTGATCACCTTAAGTTCTTTTTTAGTAGAAACAATTAGTTTCTTTCTGGTTTTCTTTTTATTTTTATGCCTAATGTCAATGTCCTGATGTGGTTTCTTTGCTTGCCCTTTGTCATCCACTCCAATTGACTTGCATCCCTTTGTCTTTTTATTAATAGAAATACCATTTTTACCTAGACTCTCTTCTGTCATTGTTTTTTGTTACCCAAATCCAAGTTAAAAAATGTTGTGCAATGAAATCTTTCATGCTTTTTTTTTTCCAGTCCTGCTACTCTTAGAAATACTATGTCATGATGTTTAATATTAACTACTGGCAAACAGTGACTACCTACCATAGCCTGCTTTTCCACCCTTGTTGCTATTTTACACCTATTTCAGCAGAATGTTCAGGGACTCTACAGGAGCCCTGTCAAACATCTAAGATTTCAGCCACATAGCACTAGAGTTGATGTATTCCTATCATTCCATCATAGCCAACAAAAGCAGTGACTTTCAGAGTGTTATTCCTGTGGTTTTTGTAGCTAGGCCTGGCAGATATAATTGGGTGGTCCTGTTGTCTTGTCATCTGTGTAGGAGCCTAAACTGAGGTGTGCTAAAGCCCTTCCATCCTGTGTCAAAAAGTTCTTCAGTACTACAAACTATCTCCTTACCAAGAAGTTCAGTATTCTTGTAATATTTTTTTTTTTAGCTTTTACCTGCAGTCAGTTATGTGATGTGGTTCAGCAGGGACCATCTATGCTACATCAAAGCAAGGCCAATTTGATTATATTTAGCATAGGAATTTGTTTGTTTCTTTTGGGGTTTATTTTTTTTATGCTAGATCTATGTGTAGGAGTAATTGATAAAACAGTAGTCTTTTTACGCTACTGGTAAGAGTAATAGTGAAGTCCCAGACAGGTCTTTAATGTAAAAGAACCTTAAAAAGTTGAATCCTTTTATTACTGAAAAGGAAGAGAATACTTTTTTTACTTTAAACTTTCTGTATCAGACCTTACGCAACAATGTATTTCTTTGTAGTCCTGCAACTTTTAAGATTTCATAGAAATTTTAAAATTAATTGTAGGGATTTTCATAGCCCCATTGAGTTGAACTTCTTCAGATTCATTTTGTCAGTATGTGATGTATGATCCAAGAGAAACATCTGAAATAGTATATAGGTACACATCGTTGTTTAATGATGGGTGCTCTTTCTTTCAGAAGGTGATGCTCTTCTAAAAAGCCTCCATACTCGCCCAGAAAGGTTTACAAGTCACATAAAAAATCTTGAAATAGAAGATGCTTTGTTGAAGGAAGAAAGCAGTACCTATGATGATATTGTTTTTGTAGATGTTATTGACACTTATAGAAATGTTCCAGCCAAACTGCTGAACTTCTACCGATGGTAAGTTGAAAAGAAAGTATTTTCTCTTAGGAATGTCACTGTCTCTAGTGCAAGATGATCAAGCATGTTACATTATATGACAGGTTCCATGAAATACATACCTTATGTGATTTACTTCATTAAGTTGTATTTTGCTCTCACAATTTTGGGGGCATGTAGTGAGTAAAATAACAGGATCTATATTTCTTGAATGCTGACCCTTGGTGCCTCAAATAAGCATGAGCTGGCAAGACAGGCTTCTGCTCTAGGAGTCCAGATGTGAAAATTTTCATGTCTCCTTGTAATTTTTTTTTTATATTTGTTTCTGACTGAAAAGTAGCAGCTTTAGTCTTTTAAAGGATGGCTTTTGGCTAGCTTGTATACTTGGTGTTTCAGTTTGTGGCCATTGACTCTTGTCCTGTCACTGGGCACGGCTAAAAAGAGCCTGGATCCGTCTCTTCACACCTTCCCTTCAGGTATTTATATACATTGATGAGCTCCGCCCTGAGCCTTCTCTTCTCCAGGCTCAACAGTCCCAGCTCTCTCAGTCTCTCATCACAGGAGAGATATTCCAGTCCCTTCATCTTGGTGGCCCTCCTGGGCCCTAGGCCTGGGCCTTCCTGGCTGGACTCTCCATCCAGTATGTTTGTGTCTTGTACTGAGGAGCCTAAGACTGCACACTGTATTCCAGATGTGGCCTCACCAGTGCGGAGTAGAGGGGAAGGATAAGAAGCCTTGTGTACAGCAGGGACAGAAGGTTGAGAAGAATAATTTTCATAGTGTGTATTACATTGTCTGTGGTGAATCTAATAAGTTATTGCCTCTAATTTGCAATTCTTTCCCATTACCCTGAGACAACTGTTTCAATTAATTGATGTTGCTGTGGACTAAGAAATACAGCTGACAGTTTTAGTTGCTTGCAAGATTATGCACTTATTTAACAAATTTTATGGTTATGAATGTAACTGAAAAACTGAACCATGCTTGCAGTTCTAAAAAGGGAGTTTAAATGTAAGACTTAGATCTTTGTGATAATTTCTTACAGGTTAGCAAATTTTTCAAGATTTAGTAATGAAAAGCTTAAGGAAAATGCCTTTCTTGTTAAGAGAAATTACCCTTAAAACCAATGTTTGTTAATCAACCCAGGAGTAATCCCTAGAATCTTAAGCTTCTTTGGTTATTTTACAAGTGACAGATATCCAACTATTTCAGACAGTTAAAGATCACTTTTTTCATATCCGAAGGGTGCTTTACTGAGGAAGAGTAAGTACCAAATTGTTCCCACAGGTGTTTCTTGCAACCTTTTACAGTTGTTTTGCCCTTGAACTGACTGCCTCATCCTGAAGAGCAGGTTACTGACATGTAGCCACTGGCTTTTAACAGCTGTGCTACCATCATCATAAGGGATTCATATCCTTCTGAGGTCAATACTGTTTAAGATGGATTAATTAGTAAATCCACCATCTCTCCTGGAGAACAAAACTTCATTTTCTTCAGCTCATACACAAATCCATGTTGTAAGATCATTGTAGGATGCAGCTGCATCTCCTTTCTGTAGGACAAGCAGTCAGCCTTGGTCAATAGGGAAAACACTTAAAAGTCAAGGATAGGAAAGACATTCCCTCCCTCTGCTTCCCAAAAAACACTTGTGGAGTGTTATGTTGTGTAACTGTAGTTTGTGGGCTGCAGCTCAGCATCTCATCACTTTTCTTTTTGGCTACAGGACAGTTGAATCAACGAGTTTTGATTTGTTGCTGAAGACAGATGATGACTGTTACATTGATTTGGAGGCTGTTTTTAACAGGATAATGCAGAAAAAGTTGGACAGGCCAAACACTTGGTGGGGAAAGTGAGTTGTTTTTGGTTTTTTTAACTTGTCTTTAAGGGATACCATGGCTTTAGTGAACCGTTTACTGTTTTAAATCTGTTTTCATGTGGGTTCCCCTTTTCTGCCTACGGAAGCTAGTTATAAAAAGCAGGACTTTTGTATGCGTAGCACTTTGAATCTCAGAATACAGAGATCAGTCCTTTACGATAGCTTTCCAGAATGTGCCTTTACAATGAGTTGAACTTGCTGAATATCTTGCCTTGTTTTAAAATGTGTTGTATATGTCCTTGTCATGGTACTTAAGTAAATAGAAGTATTCCAGCAGTACAGTAAAGTTAGAAGGCAAGTACATACTAGAATTGTAGATGTTACTTTTTTTTGAAGCCACTGTGATTTTTTTTCTGTTGGGCCTCAGGAAATGGGGTAAATGTGAGAAACAAAATTTGCCTTTATAGTCTACACTTTATTTTGAAGTCTGTGAATGACAGGCATTGCTACCTGTTCTGCTGCTGTCTGAAATGGTAGATCTGATTCATGAATTCTTGAGTAAAGTTTCCCAGCCTGTACTACACTTATGAATAACTAGGAGGATCAAAATAGCCCATCTCTTCCCTTCCATCCATGGAATGCATTGCTACACTGGTATAACATCCAATATAGCAGAAATCCCACGCTTCTATAACACTCAATATAGCACAACTGCACAATGTGTCTTCCTGTTGCCCTCTTCTTACTGAAGAAAAGCTGGCCTTTGTTGCTAAAGGTGTCTTGCTTCACAGATCTGGTACTGACTGTTGCTTACTTGTAAGGTGATTTAATAAGGTGTGTGGAAGTGTGTGTGTGTGTCGAAGTGTGTGGAACAGATGGCTATCTTGTGGTGATCTTGGAGATCTGAGTGGTAGGCACGCGTTCTCTAGCCTGTACAAAACGCCTGATTGCCTGGTGCCTGTAAATTTTCTTGGGACTACCTTTACCACAAGGCAAGGCTAATAGATAAGGTAGGTTCATTCTAGCAATGTAAAAGGTCAGGAACTTGATGACACTACGGAAACCAGCTTGCAAAAGGAAAAATAGCACTATGTATAAGCTGCCTGGGCTGCTGTTGCAGCTGATGTAGGGAAAGCTCTTCTAGAGTATGTTCTTGGCTGTAAGAGCTGAGGATGTGATACCAAAGAGATTGCCCTCCTTCTCCCTGGTGTCCCTACCTATGCAATGGTAGGTGTCCCTTCCTTTGTGTTGCTGCCTACCATGGGCCTGCTCCTTGGCCGCTTTTCTAGTTATGTGTCCAGCTTTGTGGGTAACCACTGAGTGTACAGGAGTCTTCTGAGTGGTTTTGGGGGATCCTTCCAAGCTCCTCCTACCTTTCAACTTGGTGACATCTTGTATATTTAGACTTGAGTGTTGGTAAAAGTGTAAATGAAATGCTGTTACGCTTCTCTGAGAGCTGGTTCTGTTGTGTGGAGACCTTAACTTCTTGAGCAGAAGATCGATATATCTGGCCCTTCAGGTGACTTCATTGATGGTTTCCCTTCCTTCTGCTCCTCTGAGCATGTGTCTAAGAACTCAAACTTTGCATTCTTCACCTAGACCTTATTAAGCTCTCACTATTTCAGAGAAGTTTGTTTGTTGTCCCATGTTCCTTATAATCTGTTAATACTTGATTAATTCCTGCATTCTTAGAAAAACTTATCAAAAGTTCTTATGAATTATGAAATTACCAGCTTACTGTGGCAGAAACCAAGGATGAGATCTCGGTGAAACTGGGATGGGAATGCTTTGGATTGAGCAGTACTTACATGTGCTGTCAGTTAACAGCCCTTTTCTGATGCCGCTTCATATTGTGTGGTGGTTTTGCGCATTAATTTTAAATCACCATTTAAAAAGCTTATCTAGCTAATCTTAGAGCATTTCAGGATTGCAGGCTGGAGAACCAAGTGGTCCAGGTATCCTACTTCAGAACTTTGGCTTATCTCGGAGAGAACATATTTATCTTAAGTTACTGCTATTCTGTTCTTTTAAAACTGCAGTCAAGAGATTAGTCACACCTCAGGCACGAGAGAGGTGTCTTTGACAGGTGCCCAATCATGTCTGCAAATGAGCAAATTTATGATGGGGTAGAATGTACCAAGCTGTTTCTGAGGGAGACCGAATCGAATACGAATGCTGCGAACGAAAAGGCAGTTCACTGAAGTTGGCTCATTTACCATGCTATGGAAAGCAGCAGGAGTTCAGAATGGCACCTTTTCTTGACCTTAATTAGGCCATAAAGAAACTTCAGATATTTGAAGTTTTCCATTAAGGTACATTTCATTTGTAATATGAACCTCCCCTTTTCCTGGGGTGTAAGATACACTGTTGAGTGTAACACGCTTCACATTCTAGTAACATAGTTCTAGGCTTGCCTTAGAATAGCCATTGAATGAACTCAGGACGACCACTAATGCTTTCTTCTGCAGACTGAAAAATGAGTTTTGCTGAGTCTTGCTGTAGGAATGGTGCGTTAAGGTATCAAGTAATTTTGTTAGGTCACTGACAAAAGGAAGTGACAAGTCGTGCTGGGAGAGAAGAGTTGGACAAAACAACATCTTTTCTGTGTATCTGTGGAGAACTTTATGTAGGGGTGAAATCTTCAAGTGTAAATTCTCTAGTAGTCACAGTCTTCACATATGGCAAGCGTGAGGTATAGTGAACAATGCTGAATCACTACATAAGTATAAAATGACTAGCAAAGCAGGTGCCCCTCAGTCTGGCAGGGGTTGCATCCTCCCTGCTGTGACTCGCTAGGGTGGAGATACTGAGTCTAAAATGAATTCAGGTATCAGATGTGACTTCTGTCTACTTGGTGCTTTAACATTTCAGCTTCAGCTGTGAATGTGTAGAGTCTGATAACAGACCTGCCACTCAACTGTAATTCTTCTCTTATGGGGCTGTTGTCTGAGGTGACAATTCATAGTAGCTAGCTAAAGCTTTTAGCTGCTTGTGCTCGTGACTGAATTCAGCAACACTTGAACCTGTTTGCAAAAAGAGGGAGAACCTGCCGCATTGCCATAGTTATGCCACTTAGCTGTGAGTGCATGAAATACTTGTAGGAGGAGTGCAAGACCACCCTGTTCCTGAACAGGAAAAGCAGACCGTTTCTCACAGCCTGACACAGCAGTTTAACAGGGTCCGTAGCGCTGCGTGGTGCGGCAGTGTGTTAAAGCTAGCTGTGCCACACCGCCTGGGGATGGGAGTCAGTGTGGAGAGACTGTGTGGGGTGAGCACTGCTGGTTTTCTGCAGGCTTGTCATAGTAAGTACAATCCTCCTTAGAGAAGATGACTGCCAGGAAGGTTTTTTGTAATTCACTGATTGTTTAACATCTGCTTTGTTGAGTGTCATTTGGAAAACAGTTTAGAGAAGGTATATAAAAAAACAGTACTTTGCCTCGCTTCCTGGTTTTTAAGCAGCCACTTGTTTTATCAGGAAAATGGGTTGTGTAACATTGCTGTAACTGCACACCTGCTGGAGGCACTGACTTTGTGTTGTGTTGATTAAACAAAGGGGGTTGGACACAGATGTGCCTGTTACAGAACACAGGTAAGGACACTTGCGCTTACCTGGATCAAAACCCAGCAGCGGGTGCAGACATGCTGAAGACCTGTCAATGTTATGTTTGTTTCTGTTCTGAGAACTTTCTCTTATTGCCCAAGACTGAGACACTTTCAGCTGTTGTGTTTGATTAGATGTGTGCCCTAGAGAACTAAGGCTAGGAACTATAATTAGGATCAGCTTCTACTTCTTCCTCTTAATATTGTTTATTATCAGTGTTACTTCAGTTGTTAGCAGCATTCATAGGTTTCACAGAAGGCTTTGTATAAACATCTCACATCTAACATGGTCTTCAGTTTCAGATTAAATTGGGCAGTTGATCGAACTGGGAAATGGCAAGAGCTGGAGTACCCAAGTCCTGCATATCCAGCCTTTGCTTGCGGGTCTGGCTATGTCATCTCCAAAGACATTGTTCAGTGGCTGGCAAGCAACTCTGAAAGACTAAAGACATACCAGGTAGTAAAGCATTGGTTCAGTTTTTCTATCTTAAACTGGTGTGAGGCACAGCACATGTACTGGATGAGCTGGAAAGAACATTGCTCAAGTGTTAGTGTTGGTTTCTCCTAGTTAATGCTGGTTTTTTCCAGTGCTTTTGGTCGCTACACTTAGTGTCTGTTCTAGGTCCGAAGCACAACTGTTTTGGACTGAGAACCTCTGCAGCTGTAATCTTGGGGTTTGTACTCTCTTCTTTTAAGAACAATGTATTATCACAGGAAAGCTGGGAGGATTGATTTAACACCTCTAAAATAGTCAGACAGGTTTTTGTAGTTGCCATTTTTTTTACTGCTGATACATGATGCAACTTGTTCTAGTGCAAAGTCATGCTTCATGCTTTCCTGCTGCTAGTATCTGTATTTTTTATTTTAATATACTGTCTCAGGGTGAAGATGTGAGTATGGGAATCTGGATGGCAGCTGTAGGACCCAGGCGATATCAAGTAAGTCTGAAGAAATTCTCTGATCTTATGGAAAGAGAACATGGCTGTTGCTGCAAGTAGCATAAAATAGGGGAAATGTTTTTTCTTTAAAAAAACCAAACAAACAAACCAGCCATTGGCTTAAAATCCAGAAAAAAACTTGTTAAGATGTATTT
>VFFE01007111.1:204779-260156 GCA_008921705.1 Burhinus oedicnemus | reverse complement strand
GCCCCCAACCCCACCCCCAAGTTCTCTGAATAGGTCTAGCAGATCAGAGAAGGGCCATATACCTCTAGTTGCTGACCTCTGCATGGCAAATTTGTTGCTAGAAACAATGAAAATCTGATTCTTGGAAGTAAAGATTGTTGAAGACTAAAGTCTTTGGAAGAAAGACTACTGAAATCGTTCTCTCTAACAGGATAGTCTCTGGTTGTGTGAGAAGACATGTGAGAGTGGCATGCTGTCTTCCCCCCAGTATTCTCCACAGGAACTGAGAGAGCTCTGGAGATTAAAGGAACTGTGTGGAGACCCTTGTAGATGTGAGGAAAGATAATGGACTTGCCTTGGAAAACAGGGTAGCATACAATGATCACAGAAAAGTGTACATTTGGATTCATTCTTGGAAAAATAAGGAATATTAAGGTATCTTTTAATGTTGGGTTTCAACTGAAGTATAACAATATTTGCACATCCCTTTTGATAATTACAAGCGGACTGATACTATTCATTTTCTATAGTATAGATGTTGATTGACAAAAACCAAAATGTTTAAGATTAAAAATTTCCTTTTTATATAAAATCAAAGACCTACTTGTAATTAATAAATGCACATAAGAATGCCAACTAGCCTGTCTTTTGTAAATTAAAGTACTACTGATATAACTCAGTATAGAGCCGTACCAGGATCCAGTGGAGAGCTGTGCTCAGCACCAGGGCATCTGGTAAGTCTTGCCTGCAGCAGGTTCTGTGCTGTCTGAGGGGTTGCCCTCATCTGTGCAGGGCTGGGACAGCTAGGGGTTAGGACTTTGTTTAGTTTGTTTATGCCATTGTCATTTAAGATAAAAACAATATCAAAGTTTGCTTATACCAAATCCTGAAGTACTGCAAACTTGGCCTGATGAGGAGGGATTTCTGATAGTTCAATGTGTTATGAGATATGAATCTGAGGGTACAGAAGTTAAAGTAAAGTAAGATTGAGAAACAGCACACCGAAGAATGTAAAATAAATAGCAATGCCTTGCAGGATGCTGAGAACTTATTTATACTGTGATATGTTAACGCTGTAGGGTAGAATAAAGGTCTGTCAGATTTTGACCTTAAATAGTCTAAGGCTGTGTAGTTACTTCTACAATTACTGCTGTTTTACTTTTGTTTGCTTTAAGGTCTTTGGAAATAGGTGAAAACAAAAAAAAGCAAGTAGCCTCTTTGAGTGCAGCACTAATTTTGTCCTATTACAAGCAAAGAGATCACAACTAAATCATGTACTCAGTTCAGTAAAACAAATTCTCACCACTGCAGTGGGAAAGTGGTATAAAATCTTGGCAAGAGGGTTGAGTTTTATTTAATTGAAGCATTTAAGCAGTATTTGGTATCTCTCAAGTAAGACAATTCAGCCAAAAGCAAATGCTTTCATGGAGACTGACGACTAAGTTTATGAGCTGAAAGTATTATCGTACACCCTCTGGTGCCCCGTATGAAATTCACATTGTCCCATACGTGTGTTCAGGCACAGGCTGTCCATACTGTCTGCGGGCAGTCTGTAATTCTTCTGCAGTTCCAGTGTTGGCTTTTCCTTCAATCTATCAAGAGAGTCCCTTCTTACCACCGTACTAACACACAGTCTCCACTTTCTATTGAGTAAAACTGCAAAGGCTTTAAGTCATTGTCTAGTTCAACTTCTTTTCCTTCCAGCTAGAATAAGAAAGGAAAAAAACCTGATCAGACTTAAACTGAAATCTGTTCGCGTAAACCAAATACAGATCAGGCAGTTGCAGTCAGGGAGGATCTGCCATATTACAGAATGAAATGAGGTCCTGAGTTACAGCATGAAGACTGCCCTCCTGAAGTGAAATCAATTTCATTAGGTAGTATTTTAGAACAAGCTGTTGACCTTTAGCAGTATGCAGTATTTTATTGTTGAATTACCCATTTTTAACTCACTTTAGAACTTTCGTAGGACAGTTTCAGTTCTGAGCCAGGAATTTTAAGTAGTCGATACAGCAATCCTTTGACCCTCTGAATAGTCATAGACTCTGTTAAGGGGAAAGAAAGAAAAGTTGTTAGAAAAATGCTGCTACTACTGAGCTGTAGCAAAGTACTAGTGTTTCAACTATACTTGCTTATAGCGACAGTGAAAGGCTGTATTGCTGCTTCGGTTCTAACACTGCAATAATGTCTTTTGTACCTGAAACCATACTGCTAATATCAAATTGGAAATGGTTTAAGCTCTGGTGGATGGGACAGGATAGGATACTACAGTTTTAAGCGCTTTGATCCCATATACCAAATTGAAGTGTTACGGCTTCATAATTTACCTTTTTTGAGTTTGTGTTTACTGTGTGCTAAACTAAGTGACCTTTGGGACACATACCAGTCAGGTTCTGACTACTTGCATCTGGTGACTGTTCCTTGAAGTTTTCATTACCAGAAATTGGCTTTCCCAGCACAAATAAATGAAAGTCACTGTGGAACTAGTGCCATTCTTAAAAATGGTATTACATTAATCAGACCCAAACAAATTGCCAGCAGAGTTATGAAGTCAGTTACACGAAGGATATTTTTTGTAATGGATCTTGAATGAGTAAATGTAGCTTGTTCCAGAGGTGATACCGGTGTTTGCAATAGATATACTCAATATTTTGGTTGAACTGTCACTCCTTTTGAAGCTTTATCTAAAGGCACAGCAATAGTGAGTTATTCCTGTAATACCACACATTGTACTTAGACAAATATTTTTCTATCAAACATTTTTGTAAAAGCTGTATCTATCTGGTTTTATGCAACTTGTGATAATAAATGTGATTTTTATTTTAGAATAAAGCTGAAGTAAGTCTTTTCTCTCAGACTCCATTCTGACACATCTTTCCAAAACATCAGTTTGATTTAGAACAAAGTCTATTCATTCTAGTCTCACTACAGGCACTGTAACTTCAAAAGACAAATTTGATACAGGTCAGAATTAGATTTCTAACTTTAATGTTCTAACTTCTAACTAGACCTCAGTATCTAGAACTGCAGACTAGGTAGTTGGCTCTTACAACTTCACGTTCTTGTTATCTGGTTAACACATCCACCAGATTTCATACCAGTTAATTAGCCTGTGATTGCCCTAGACACATTAATCATGAAACCAGCAGCAGAGGTCATAAGACAAGCATCAACTTTCAATCTTCAGGCTGTACTGAAAGTAAGTATGAAGGTCAGAAAAATAATGACTTTTTCAAACAATTTCTACCTTTGTCATGTCTTTATATGACAAGAGTCTTTGGGGGAGAATCTTTAGGAGCTGACAAAGCCAGAGGCAACTGCCATTCTTTAATACAGTTAGTTACTTGAAAAGGAGCTACAAATCAACTGCTTAAACACAAGCCAAGAATTCTTACCTGGTAGCTTTTTCTCTACTGGCTTCTGTTCAGGTTTCTCAGGACATTTAATTGTCAAAGCTTAAGGAAGAATGGTGAGGCATTAGTAAATGAATGTTAAGCACAGAGTCTTTCTAGTCTGTTTTCATTACAAATTGTTTCCGCTAGCTCAGCCTGATCTCCTAAAAAAGTGAGGATGATAGCCTGTATCTGAGCAGTTAAAATAGCATTTAGTCATTCTCTGAAAAATTAAAGTAATTTTATTAAAATAACCAAGTTTTTATTCATCTTTGGTAAATTAGGGAAAATATTTGAAAAGTGATTCCTTAACACTTCACGTGGTTTTTCTTAAGCATTTTTAGATAAATAATCCTTTTGATCAATTTCTAGTTAACTTTTTAAAATAACCTGCAGTACAATGGAAACTGCTTACTCAGTTTAAAGCAGGTTTTTGACCCTCAGTATCTCAAAACATACTGAGCACATTTTAAGGAAGTTATTAGCCTAATTCTTTTACAGAGATTAAAAGACTCATCCTTAAAAAAGGTTTCTGTTATGTCTAGCCAACTAGATTCTTTGTTCTATTTAGTCTTCCACCTAAATGCAGTAGCATGTAATGCCTTAAAATACTATTTTGCCCATGGAGTAAAAAAAGGTGCAGTAGTTCTATCAACTGGGAAACGAATCACCCTAGTTTGAATATACAGACAGGCCCAAATACCAAAGCTGCCCAAATACCAAAGCTACCCATATTTTTCCTGACTGTCCTAAAGTTAAGCTATAAAAAAATAATAATCAGAAAACAGTGCAGCTATTGAAGTTCAAATCTCAAATGTCTTCTGTAGAAAAGCCATTCACAGTGTCAGAATGGAGTATTCATTACCTCTATTCTCCGTTAAGTCTTAATTAAGAAAATGATTCTGCTTGGGTTGAGGGAGAAAAGAGATAGAGTACACAGAAGCAGATATTTAGTCAAGCTCATTGATACACACACAGTTCACAGACGCAGAATTACAAGCTGGAACTCTGTGATGTCTCAAAGGCTTTTGAACCTTTTGTTTTCCATATATACCCAGGAAACACTAAGTTAGTAAAATATTTTAAAAGCAGAAGGAACAATTTTGACCATTTCTGGCCTCTTACTCAGAAGCTGATTTTTCAGAGTCAAAGGCTGTTGTCCTTTCAGTTCTCCTTCTTCAGGTGCACCATATTCTGTGTGAAGGGAATTGCACGTAGACATGAGCCCTTCACAGACTAGAACTCAACAGTAGCCCTAAGAGCACTGCGGTGTTGGATCAGGCACAAGCCTACTGCCTCAGTTTCCTCGGCAGCTCGGATACTGAGTATAGACGGTGGTAGGCACCTGCAACGTGAAGTGCTGCAGACATGAGCCTTGATCAACTGCTAGAGCATTTCGGAGGGCGCATAGGCAGTGGGATGGGGTGGTGTAGGTGACAGGCACGTGGAGGTGCTGCTTAACATTCCCACTTTAAAAAAGCCCAGCTGGAGACAGCCACAGTTATGGGGAAGATGCTCATGGGTGTCATCTCTGAGGCAGCACTGCCAGAAGGGTGCAGTACTATGCAGCTGCCCCATAGAAGCAAAAGCCATTTGTACGCAGGTCTGCCAATGGGTGGACTTCCCTAAGGCAGTAGAAGCACATGGAAAAGCATCAAGGGGAAGGAAAACTGAAGCGAAACCAAACCAGTGCTACCACAATGCCAGAAGTGAGGAAATGCTAATTTTACTGTACTTGTACTTACTAAGACAAAGCGATGCATATCTGGGATGGGCAGCAAGAAATTCTTCACTTGGTTTGTTTTTCTCTGGGTTCCAATTCCCACCAGCTGCTAACCAGTCATTTCCAAATATTTTGCGATAATCAAGCTCTGCTCCTTTTCTTTCAGCAGGAAGGATCTGTACTGACACAGGAATGGCACATAATATAATTATACAACTTTCCAGAGAAGAAAAATCTAATTAATGACACTGACTCCTTGCTCTTACTTCAGTATGTTTTAATGCTACCAAGAATCCTACAAACCCTGTCTCCAAGTACCGACTGATCCATATATTCAGTACATTTTAAAGCTATTAAGACTCTTACAACCCCTACCTCCATGTACTGACTGATCCAGAAATGAATAGCTAAGCAAAGATGTTACCGTATATGATGACGTGAGGTTGTTTTTTTTGTAGCTAAGGAACAGATGCTGTTTCTGCTCTTGCTTATGATAAACATTTGCTGGAAGTTTGATTTGGTTTAGATAATGCTATTTTCCTATTACAGAAGGCAAGCGCCTGTATCACTGTCACTGAAACGGATTCAGCTATGCTGCTTTTGCTTTTTTTTGGCCAGAGTATGGGTTTTGTTAACAGTCCTGCAACTTCAGCATGACTCAGGTACTTGAAAAAACCCACAATTCCTCCATCTTGTCCCAGTCCCCACTGAGTTTGCAGCCTTCACAAACAGGGCAGGATCTTGTCGCCCTACTGAGTGCCCCATTGACTAGGTGAGGGAATAGTCACCACTTTTTACTTTTCCTGCACCCAAACAAACAAGAATCTTAAAAGAAACTGAAAACAGTTGCTCAGGCAATGATTTAATCTTGTTCCCCAGACTTGTGAAATTTGTTGAAGTATCACGTACCTCAGACTTGTTCAAAACCTCCAATTGACTTATCTTGGCAATTATTAGCTGTCTGAGGGTCTCTGGGTTCTTCTCTGTGTCCATGAAAGGGTTATTGTGACACTGCAGTGACCGCAAACTTGGCAGTTTATCAAGCTCATTGATAGATGACCACTGAAATGGAAGGGGACATTCTTTTGAGGAAACATAAAACATACTTAATTTCAGAACAATACACAGTAAGGTTGACTTTTCCTGTACTATGACCGAAACTATTGGACAGCAGAACCAAGTACTTTCATCCTGTTCATCTAGCTAAGGAAAAAACTGCATTACATTTAAGTAAGTAAAAAAAAAACCCCAACCAAAAACAAATGAGGAACTACTTGGCATTTTAGATCGTTAGAATTCTGTGAGAGGAATTATGAGGTAGCTGAGGGATATGACTAGCTACCGTAAATGTGTTTAAACTGAGATGTTAAGAAATGTTTTTCAATTTTTACATTATGCCTCTGTGTTGATCAAAATACTCAATAGTTGCCTTGGGATCTTACACATACAATCAAAAAAATTTTAAAAAAGCAAATCGCAAGTCACTCAAGCAAAGATACACATACTTACAAAATGTGAAACTACCACAATCTAACCTACCTGTGATATTTTATTGTCATTTATTGCAAGGCGTTTTAGTGAAGGAAACATTTTAGTCTTGCATCCTAGGAAAAAGAGTAAATTTACAAGACAATAGTGAAAACTTTAAATAAACAGAATTATAAAGCTATAAATAAACTACTTTTTACATACCAAATCCAGCATCAGGAAAGCATATAGAAGATATTCCAGTGTTTCTAAGTATCAGCTGTTCTAATCTGAAATTTAATAATGATTACTGTACATGGCATGGGAAGTTTTTTGTAAAGAAATACTACCTCAATTTTTTTTTTTAAAACAAAGACATAATAAACTTTTGACATGATGCATAATCACTGACAAATGAACGGCAACTTCAGAGACAGTAACCAGACTTCAGCGGAGTGTTCAGGGAATAAATGAAATTTATTATTTTAAATTTATTTATTATTTTAAATCCAGGCTCCTGGATTTAAATTGTGTGATTTTCCAAATGTCTTTTTTTTAAATAGCTTGTGGCTATTTAAAATCATGGCTGCTATTTTGGTGTACAGTGCAAGACACTAATTCTGCAAATTAGCAAAACTATTGTATTAGTCCTACAATTTTCCAGTCACTGTAAGTGAAGTGCTTAAGGAACACACACCTCCTTTCCCTGGACGGTAACCCCAATGCAAGGAATCATAGCTCAAGCCTGTAACTCCCATAAAACCGCTGCTATTGAGAGTACAGTAAACCAGAAGAATCTGTGTAAAGGGTTTTACCACAAATGTTCTTTTGAGCAAGTGGAAATACATTTACCCAATGCAGTATGGGAATTACACTGTGTGGGTTTTTTGGTGGTGGGTTGTTGGTTTTTTTTTTAATTTTGAAGCACGTCTCTGAAAGTCTTTAAGCTACCCCAAAAAAGCACTGAAACTTCCAAAAGAGAGTGCCTGTGTAGAGGACGTGCCACACACTTCTACCAGTAGAGCAACAGTAACCTTCCCCATAGTCAATAATCAAGAGCAGATAACAGAGATGGAGAAGAATTACCGCCATGCTTTTTTACCTCCCTCCAATCCCACTTTGCTTTGCTTTCTTTATGAAGGACAAATAAGTAGGTGCCACAGGTGTGGCATGCGTCCATCACCAACGTCTTCAGTGTGTCAGCCTCAGGAGCGACACCTTCCAACAAATTGCCCAACAGCTTTCTGCAGGCTTAAGCGACCCCAAGATGGCTGTGCAGCTGCTGAGGAACCTGCATTACACTGTCGTGGTCACAAATCTGTTCCTAAGAAACGACTGCCGTAGCTCCTTTGCTTTGCAACTGCACACAAACTCTACAGTCCTGTCATCTTGGATAAAACCCTGGGCATACTAATATATAAAAAACTCAGTAATGCAATAAATCACTTTCATTTCATAAGTATATAATGAAAACCTAATAACATGCGGGTTAAGAATGTATTACTGCACAACAAAAATAAGATTATATTAAAATAGCTCAATTAAATAATTCAGTTACTCTCCTCAAGAGGGCAAAATGCCTCTATTTCAAGATTCCACAAATCTTCCATGCAACATCAATACCATCATATTTCAGTCAACAAAAACTGGGGAGATGAACATCCAGGGCAAAGAATTTCCAGCAAATTTGTTTAACAGCTACCTGGGGAGATGTGCGATTAGATGCAGCTGATTTCCATCCAGTAACTGGTTGTCTGAAAGGTCTAACAACTTCAGGGTCTGCAGGACGTTATCAGGCCTGCCACATTGGAAAAAAACACACACAAACGCAGAACATCTAAAGTTATTTGCTAATGAAAACACTAGTTTTCTCAGTATATAACTGCATGCAAATAATTGTGTACATTTATAAATGTTTTGAAGTACATCACGTGAAGTTTGCGTCATTTATTTTACGATTAAGTCATGGTGAACATTACAGGAATGTAACTTTATCTGCTATATAACTTTGCAGTACATCAGTCATGAACGACTGACTCGTGTTACTCATCTTACCTTTCCAAAACTGTAATATTATTAGAAGTAAGGTACAATTCTTCAAGTGCTGGCCATCCTGGAGCACAAAGAAGAACCTAAGAGCAAAACTTCATTTAATATAACAAAAATCGGGAAAAATTATTCCAGAAATTATACTTTACGCAGATTTCCTCAGAACAAGCCATAGCTCCCAAAACCAGAGAAACAGGTATTACGGATCGCCTAGCCCTCCCGTTCTTCCAGCTGGCTCTTTCCTGTGTCTGGATCTACCAGCACAGATGACATCCAAGGGGTTTTGCAGAGTCACAGGACTTACAGGTCCAGGCTTGAGGCTAGTAGCTGCCCAACCTCAGGCTGGGTGACCTGGAAACTGAGTTTATTTTATTCAACAGGGTTGGAGCGGTCAGATTTTCCCTACGATGAGGTGAGGAAATGGCAGTATATACTCGACTGCTGATGGTTCTGGAACCTCCTCCACATCTTATCAGGTCTGACAGACTTTTAAAATGTCTTAATTTATCAGAGCTTGAAGGCTTCTTTGTCATGGGACTGTGCCAGCACATGAAACTGCTAAAAACCAAGAACTGCATTAAGTCAGCACATAGCCTGAAGTTTTCAAGTACTCTATAAAGAAAACAAATTAGTTCAAAAAGGCTATAACTTGAACAAAGATGCATTTGGTTTAAATCTTATGTCCTGAAAGTACATAAAAATTATTATTTTACTTTATAAATGGACCTGCACAAAACTAAAGTATCAGAAGACTTTTCAACAGACTGACTAGGAAATTGCCAACACCAAATGATAGTCACATCACAATGCTAAGAAACTCAAATTGCTGAATTTTCAACTATTTCTTAAAAGAGCTTTCATACAGAAACAAAAGTTCACAGATCTGACACGGAATTAACACTCAGGAAAGGTCGGGGGCTTGTTATGGATAGCTGGTGAGGAGGTTGGGATGCATAGCCAGTGGAGTAGCCACTGATGATCAAAAAAGAAAAATGGAAATCCAAGACCTATTGCAAAAGAAATAAAGACAACAAGAAACAACTGTCACCACGCAAGTCCCTGATGTTCCTATGTTTTTAGCCTCTTTATCCCAGGAAGCAAATAATACAAATGGCAAAGGCACAAAGAAGCTTAACAAGAATCATCAAAGCTACGAAACAGAGAATAGCTGTTCTCAGTTACTTGCATATAAAATATTGGGAATTATTAAATGAAATTATCAGGCTGCAAGATTAAAACCAAAAAGGGTATTTTTTTCATGCAGCACATAATTAAACTGATGTTAAAAGGTGTGCATATCAAAATTTTCAAATGGGTATTTAATACAGTTAGATAAACCATGACACAAAAAATCCGCAAAGGTTAATTAAACACAGATATCTGGTCTCCACCTCAGGATGCCCCAGAATTCCAGCTTGCTTTACAAGACGCTCTTACCATATGCTTGCCTTTTGCCTAGAATTTTTCCCAACTACCTGCAACTTGCCAGTGTCAGAAACATGATCCTGCACCTCTGCTCTAACCCAGATTTTTCTTTCACCCTGTATAATAGTAGATTATTTTATAAATACAAGATCTTAGTTTGAAAACAGAATGACAAATACAACATTATGATCTAAATGCTGAATAAGAAAAAATGTTTTTGGAGCCATAAATATGAATTCATTACTCTCAAATGTATTAATTCAATTTCTAAGTCAATGATTTCTAACTGTAAGATATTTTACAGGACACGTCTCCCCCTTGAAGGTTATATGTTATATTTTGAATATTAATTGACAATTATACAGTAATAAGCTCTTTTACTGATATATTAATAGAAATCTCAGATGTATTTAGATATATGCATGTAATATACTAATGAAAGCCTTCTGGAAAACTGATGCTCGAGGCATGTAAATGTGAAGTTATGCATAATTGCACAACATTTCAGCATGTCCCTCTACTGTGAAAAATATTTCAAAACAGAGGAACAAATGAAAAAGACCCAGAAGTCTTCTCTTCTTTTTTAAAACTATCCTCGTGCCATATATTCTTACATATGGCAATGTTATTATTTTGAATTGCTGTTCACCATTAAATTGTTTTAATTTTAATTAAAACATTTCTAGGATTTTCAGACCCTGCTTATATTCCCATTGACAGTCACTGTATTCCTCTTTTGCCTGGATCACATTCATTATTATTTTCTATTAAAAAGTTTGACTTTTCAAAGTAACTCCCCATATGGCCTGAGCAGTAACATTTTCAACTGGTTTGTTCACAGAGTGTTCATGTCAGGTAGGTCCCTTCATTTCTCCCCTTTCGTTTGGCTGCCCTGGAACACCACTTTTAAGCGCAGGCTTATGCCTCCCCACTTACAAGGGAATGAATCAAACCAATTTCAATTTTCTAAAAAAGATTTCTGAACCAAAAATGTCTTTACTGCCTGTGATGAATCGTCAGCTAGAGCAGTGTTTCAAAAACAGCTGCAAAAGCTACATAATTTTAAACTGCTCTGACTAACCTGGGGCTTCTCTCTGAAACGTATTTACCCCTAGAGGACTCTAATCTGCCTGAAGCAATGGCTCCAACCAGCCTTTTGGCCACGCTGCAGAGCCACTGGCAGCAGCCACCAACATTTTAAACACCACAACACACCGATCTACTCTGATGAGCATTAGACGACATTTAAAGTGCTTGTAGACACTTAATTCTTCCAGTCACTTCACCACTCGTATTGCTGCTGTCCTGGAAGGATTATCAACGGCCCCAGCATAAACCCCACCGCGGGTTTAAGAGCACAGTGAATGGACACTAAACAAAAATACAGCAGTGACGCTCCTCTAGCCCCGCTGCAAGAGAAGAGAATGAAGACGTTTCTTTCTACTTAACTTGAACCCCAGTTTTGGTAAGTGCTCTATTACTGGATAGTGGTTGGCAGCAAAAATCTGAAAATTCAGGTGATTTCACAATGCTGTACATACAAATCTGCTCCTGAGAAATCCAAATAATGGGCTGGAATTTACAAGCTGTTGTAAGTAACGTGGCACTACTGAGTTGTGCTTCATAAGGTCCATCTCTGAAAAAAGGCCCACCGCTAACATATTTGATAACAGGACTTCATTCTTAATAAAACGCTGTATTAGGGGAGAGTCATTTAAATGTTTGCATGTCTCCATCCCTGAAGTAAGTCAGAGCTTTGTTTATTCTGTGCTATGTCTGTGTTGCATATAACCAGGCATCACGTATTTCAAGAATTGCCAGTATGTGCACAGATACTAAGCCAAACTCCTGCTGATGCAAAGTGATGCCAAAAGAAGTACTTCATGTCATAATGACATGTGCTCTTTCCATTTGCATTTATTCTATTACATGCATAGAAATACAGATACACCTTTAATAAGTACAAGGAAACAAAAAGTTTTCATTCACCCAAAACTTTGGGATGTGAAGTTATACGATACTCAAACTGCTTTATCTTGACTTGGTCATTTACAAACGCAGATGAAGGTAAATGTTTCTTACTAGACTCCTGCACCAATGTAACTTACCACATTATGCAGCAACTGTGTCAGCTACTACAGAACTAATACAGTTACGCCACCGCACCTTTTCTAAGGATGATGACATTTCAGTAGAATAGTATAATGCATAAATGTTTATTGTGCTTTCCTTGCCTCAAAAACCTAACAATATAAATTAAAACAAAACCGGGAAAGGTTATTACCTCTGCCCATGTTATCTCAGTTTGATTAAGTGCCAGAATCCTCAATTTTGAAAATACACTGGATACAGAAGTTGATGTAGATGGAAATTTCATTTTGTTTTCACTGTGGAAAAAGAATAATTATTAGCATAATGAATAATTGCATTTATTTAAGTCACTAATTTGGAATCATGTGTTAAACACAAAAACAATTTACAAGAAAAAAATTAAAAAGTCACTGCCAAGGTGTCACATATTTTAAAATATTATAAAATATCCTTCTATTTATATTCAAACATACTCTTTCCTAATTTACTTTCCTACTTCATGAATGTGCATGTATTCACCTGTGGCCTCCTTCCTCCCTTTTCCTCCCCTAAGTTTTGAATATGAAAAGAATGATTTCATTAATATTACATGAAACAAACTCAGATTTTGGGCTTAAACTCCTTAATGTTAATTGAAAATAAAGAGCCTACATGACCATCCAGACCCCAGTAAAACAAAAGGATGTAAAATCCATTCTCAATAGCAAAATATCGCTACGAAATAGTTAAAAGATTCTCAAATCTGCACTCTTCAAATACGTTTTCATTACTGACCCCCAAACAAAAGTTTTTATTTCTTTCCTAAGGTCTGATCTACCTGCATATTATGATTTCTCAGTGTAGTTTTATTTACATACTTCTGGGTTAAATTTCCCCAGTAAAGCAAGCTCTTAGAGAGCTGGTGGACGGCTAATCACTTTTATTCTTCTTCTGACATTCCTTGCACAAAAATTTCAGTAACAGACTTACCTGCTAATGTCTTTCTTTTTTAAAGTAAACAGAAGGTCACAACAATAAAAAACAAATTCAGACTATTTCAGTTGCTAGTCGTAAGTGTCAGATTCCAGCATCAATCCCATTTTGCTTTCCAATTTTATAAGAACTTCTGAAAACCCTTCTATCCAGACCATACTTCTCAGCAATGAAAAACTGAAAAAACTATTCTAGGTGAATGAAAATAAATTCTCTGTATTCTCACGCATGCTGAAAATAATAAATCATGACAACATATGCTCTAGGCAAAGTTAGATTTACAAATAGCACCCAGGTTGCAAACAGCTGTTCAGTGCTAAATATTGAAGAAAATGCAACACCTATGATTATTAAAAAAAATACATTTTTGACACATTAACTATAAGAACAAATACAAAAACTAGGGTCACTTTTTTATTAAATTAACTTGGTATTTATTTCAATTTAGCTTACATCACTTTCCATTGTTTTAGCTACATTGTGTGTACTGTACAGTGAAAGCTTTGTAAGCTTCTAATCTTAACAAAGATCTCCAAGACTTTAAAAAAAAGTCGTATTTTGAGTTTTTGCCTTCAGTCGTATTGCACTGCTACTGTCTTCAATAACTAGTACGACCTCCAAAACAGCTGAACAACTCTGCTTAAAGAGTCAGCAGTCAAGGTGTCAACCCTGACAATAAAACAAACTTCCTAAAGTTGCAGCTATGACATTAACTTCTCAAAATCAGTGGTTTAGGCTGCTACCTATTTACAAACTAACTAACACAAATCCATTGTGGTAGTTCACACCAGAAAATTATTCTGGCATGTGCCAGCTACAGGGTGTAGGTGTGTACTAGAAATGTTCTTTATTTTGAAATTATTTTGTGAATTCTTTCTTGTTCAATGGAATTGCAGCTTTATTTAACAACATCCTCCCTCCTTTTTCAATGTCATCACTATACAAGAGATTTTCCCTTAAATCTGTCACCATGATCCACAGTTCTTATCAGCATCATTTCAGGACAGGAATAGAATGGGTCTTGGGATACTTAAGGTTTGGTTAAAGCATTATGGATATTTTAGTTTGGTGCCAAGACACTGTTGGTAAAGCGTCACTCTTAAGCAAAAGTGGGCTACTAAATAAAGACTTGCCCAGGCAGTCAGAATATATTACCAATAATGAAAACCAGAGATAAAATCTTAAGACACTTGGAATGACTTTAAAAGAAAATGAAAATATATTTACTTTACAGTTTTTCTATGTAGAAAAAAATTTCTAAGCTCATGAGAAAATCCCAAACAAGTTTGCAAACCCAGAAGGCAAACAGATAGCTACTGCAAAACCTAACCAAAAAATGCTACGTGAGATTTTTAAGTGATAAGGATGTGTTACTAGTGCTATCACAGCCATTGGCAGCAAGCTTCTGCAGCACAGCCAACTCAAGGTCTTGGTTTCTTCTGAGGGGCCCTCCTGCCAGCAGGGTCTCCACACCCTGCCAGTGCCGTGCAAACCAAACGCACGAGTATCCAGAGAGTCCGACCTGCTGCACACGCACACAGCAAATTTGGCTATGTCTGCTGGGAAGCTTGCTGCAAACCAGACCCACTGCACACATGCAATGTGGATGCATACACATATTAAGTCAGTTCTGCTTTGGGGCAAACTAAGCTTTAAAATCAAGAGAATTAATTGTCTTAGATGTCACAGAAGTGTACAGGGGCATCTTATGACGCTGTAAACCTAAGTTTCTATACTCCCTATTTCCTCATTTCTATAGAAGTATTATGAGTAATTTTTTTTTTTACCTTCAGTCTAACTGCTTAAAAGAGTCTACAGCACCCTGTAAAAATCTATAATGCATTTTAATCCCATCTCCCTAGCCAAGAAGCCAATTTGCATAAAAATTATGAAATCTGTTATGTTGAACACACTGACAAATGCCTAAATTTCTGTAAATGTTTAATGGCTGAAATCTGTATTCTATTTTTCAGACAACTGTGATTTTTCTAATTTTACAAAACTCCAATCAACATCCGTCTGTCCCAAGCACTTCTCCAGAATTTAGTTTTACATAGATGCTAAAATTCAAGGGTTCTAGTCTTTCCTTGAAAAGGGACATCTGAAAAACACAGCACACACGAGTTGTTTAAGGACAAGATTTAAAAAAAAAAAAAAAAGTATTTAAAAACTTAGCTCCCATTAAAATGAGTTTTGAGGCATGCAGTTACCTTTAGAAAGCTGACCTCATTATCTAAAGGAGCCTCTTCTTTTTTGTCCCTACCCCAAAGGAACAGAAATCCAAATACGAATATTTATACCTGATATTAAGTGTTTCCAGATTTTGAACTTCAGAAGCAATAGCTGTTACTGTCTCCCAAGATGATATCAGATTCTTTGATAGATTTATATGCCTGATATCTGAAATTTCACATTAAGAAAAAGAAACTTATCTCAAATCTGAACTTACTTTTTCAGAAATTAGAATCAGGGTTTGTTTTTTGATTTGTGGTAGAGAAATGGGTTACAGTTTTATAAAAGATCTTAACTTTACAAATCCTAAAATGGATTAATTTCTGTACTGACAGGAACTCTTATCCATCCTTATAAATGAACAAATAATACCTGCTTTGTATTTCTGTAACATTGCTACAACACGCAGTATATTGAATACATTATTTATTATATATTGGAAACCTCTGGTGCCTACAGAACATATCAATTGTATTTTTATGGGGTTATCTATTCTAGACTTCAATTTGGAAAAAACCCCACTGCTGGAGCCTTTTGAAATTGCAGTCCCAGTAGCAACCTATGACAATATTTCTATTTTTATCCACAATTTGCATTCCCTCTCAAAAATTGTAGGTATCTACTTTTTAACTCTGTAAACATTGCATTAAGCTTCTAAATATAAACTGCAGGTTTAAACATTTTTTTAGTAAAAGGATACAAATATCATTCATTGAAGTGAACACTTGGAATGCTAAAATATATACTTCATTTGCGGTATCATGCAATAGAGCAAAAAAAGGATACTAGCACATGTTCTGCTGATTTCCTCTTTCTGACCAGCATGGCTCACTGCACACTCACGCACTGAGATATCTACCAGTTGGTTCAGTTGGCTAAATGAGAAAGAACATTCTGTTAAGATGACTTAACAGAAATAGGTACGTTACATAAATACCTGCCTGTTACAACTAAATAATATCCTTTTCATACGTATCGTCTCCTTTAGAACTAGCAATGTGCAGATTGCTACACTGCAGTGTCTTTCTTACTCATAACCAGACATATCTCCTCTATTTTTTGCCTTTACATCGCTACTACAAAATAGGTCTGGTTCAACCACAATCCCCACTCCCCAAAAAAACCCAACCAACCCTCATCCGACTGAAAAAAAGAGTAACAAACCAGTTAAAATATAGCTATGCAAACTGGAATTTAATTAGAGGTTCCCAGTTAAACAGGTTTTTTGTAATACTTTTTGCAAGAGGTTCTAAGTTATTTGGTCAATCTTTGTATCACTTATCAAAAAAGACAAGAGTATTTTTGACTGTTTAGTACTTTCTGGGAGACAAGGGCGAACAGCTGTGGAATGGCAGCTCAGGAGACTGCCACCTACTGAACTGATGGACGTCACCTGAACTGCTCCTGGAGGTCACCAAAACTCCAATCTATTACACATCATTAAGTTTCTTTCTTTCTTTCTTACCCTTCCAGAGAAATGAACATGACAAACTGACTGAAAGACTGCTTCACTAGCAGTACAGTTCTGCCTTCCCTCTCTTAGTTACAAAGTCCTTACTGATACAAGTAAACAGAGATGAAATAATACTAAGAAAATGTTAAAATACATCCATTTAAAAAGGACCATGCATGTGTATAATGATTGCCAATATCGCGATAATTTATCTCATTCATTCCTCCCCAAATATCATCACCTCCTACTTTATGAAATCAAAATGAAGATTGTGAGCACTCAAACGTGACACAATCTCAGTTCCTACCCGTAAAACAGGTAAATTATGAAGTCACAATAGGGAGATGTCTTGCCTCTTCCACCATAGTGCAGTTTGGCTTACTTTTAGAGCTATGACAATATTATATGCAAGGCAGCCAGCTTCCTTTCCTTACAGCTGAACTACTACTTGACTAATCAGTTGCTAAGAGTGTATCTTAGGTTTTCATATATTACACTTGCCTTTGTTGTTCTGCAATAGAATCCATGCCAACAAATTCCACAGTCTTCTTTCCAAACACTAATGTATTCTCTGTCCTGTGTTGAACATCTTGCTCATTGTTCAATCCATACCGATCCTTTACTGCGGTAAGAAAATCTACTCCAAAATTTGCCTTGTTTGGCCGGATAAATGATCCTCCTCTAGGATGCCTAGAACAGAGCAGCCAGGAAAAGGTGAAATATGAAAAGTTATCATAAGAATGACTAGTCTCAAAAGTACTAATTATTACTTTTTTAAAATACTAGGAACCAAAGCAGTCAAAAGGCAATTCTACAGGCTAATTTTAGACATCCCTGTTCCCACTCTGTGAGACCAGGTAAGACTTGCAAAGTATCTTTGATAATATTTGACCCAACAAGTTCACATTGTGATGTGCCATGAGAACTGAAGCACCCGATCTCCAAACGTACTTACACATCAAGATTACAGTGTCAATGCAATTATTAGAAATAACTACTCTGTTGTTTCCAAACTCATTACGAACTCAGTTTTTCCAGAAAATTAAGTTTCTACCTATGGATAGACACAAAGTTACCTAAAGCATACGACAAATGTGTCTGGACTCTTACCACAGCCTAAGGCCCATAAGAATACTCAGAATGGTCATTGTCTCATTATATTTGACTAGAATAATTCACCTGTAATTCTAAGAGAATGCAGCCTTGTCCTTCCATCTACACAAATGACACAAGATGCAAATTGTACCACCTGGAAATCTTATACAAACTCAAAGTGTTACAAAATTCTGATACTAACTCGGCAACAATTTTGAAACTGAATATTCAACAGACTTATCCAGCTAATGTACATTCTACACAGTCCTATGAAGTTTCTTAGTTTTTCTTGAGCACTGAAAAAACTTTATTGCATGACAATTTCTTGCCATGCAATTGCTTTGACAATTTCTATCAAAGTTAGCAAGGAAACACAGTATCTAAGAAGAACTGGCAGAGACAAGTTGTGGGAACGGTATCACAGAGCAGATGGAGGATCTAATAGGAGGATCAGCCAGAAAACAGCAGGGAGAAAACTGGTAGTTATGATTACCTATCTGCCTTCCAGCTGAGAAGGGTACAGACTTTGGTTGGAAAGTACCCAGGAGGAAAGAATCACTTATGTAAATAAAACGCCTCTTTTCAAAACAGCATGTAAACGTCAAGTGGCTAATTAGCAAACCATCATATAAACCACTAATGCTACAGAGTTCAAAATTCTCTCAGAAAAACAGTAACTAGAGACCCTGAATCCTATGGACCTATTACAAGTAGACTGAGTAGCTTGGCCGTCATATATTCACGTTTTTATTAAAAAAATCAGTACTGCGCCAGTCTCATTAACATTTCTAATACTTATCTAAGTACTCTCATATCTGAAAGAAGGATCTGTGTAGAAACTAGATATTATTTACTTTAAATATATTTTCAGTCTAGTTTTGTAGTCACTAAGTTTAGAGTGCAATGATCACAAAATAAGCGGAAAAGCATACTCTTAGAGAATGTAAATCCAGCGTGTACTTTCATGTTCGACAAGCATTTTTAATTATCTACATTTTTAATCCAGTAACCTTCTCTTAAGTCTTTTCTTCCATTCCTTTGAAGTTCTTCATAGCTTGCAAACATCTGGCTAGTTTAAATGCTGAACTTCCTCAAATGTAAAGATTATGCGACTCTTTCCTAACACCATTTCTTAAAACAGTAAATGATATTTTCATCATCTTAACTATAACATGTCTTACCTGCAAAGTATACCACTTTTGCATTTAATTAAGTCAAACAGCTTCATAGATAGCAGATAGTGCAGGATTCTCCTTGGGGCTCCGGAAAGAAAACTTGGACCCGTCTATCTGTAATTCACCCTAGGTCCTGCTGTATGTTTATTCTGACATCTCCTGTCCTTTTTTGCTATCACCTTGATTCTCCCCATTTTGTCATCGTGATCCCTCTGCACTCAACACTTCTGCGACTTTTCTTCCTCTGCTCTCCCCAACCTTCTCATCAGACCTAATCTAGATCCCCACATTTCCATCCCTCCTGTCATGCCACTTATCCATGGCATAGCCAAGCCCTTTGGGTCTCACCAAAGCAGACCCATTCCTAAGCCCATTTCTGTCCTCTCAGGTCACCATTTCTATTGGCATCTCCTTCCTCATTGTCTTTGCAAGAGCCAGTTCTATCCCCAAGAAAAATCGCGAAGGAAACTGGCTACCTTGCCCCTTGTCATTTGAAGCTACAGGAAAAGTATGGTGCATTTCTCTCTCAAGACCCTTCTGGTTTTTGTTTTGATCATAGCAAGTTCATAGTTTCTCCCTCCTATTCCTTTCATTTCCAAGCACTATGCATGCTATCTTATCTAATGTATACTCAAATCCATTCCACGGCCTAAGCTTGTTTTTCAGTTCCTTTCTATTAATTTAATCTACTTTTTCAAGAACTGTCACAGAGAAGGACAGAAAAGGAGACCACAATAGGAACCTATTTTCAGGCAAAATGATTGTGTGTTCAAGGAGAGAGGTCACTTACCTGTAACTTGTTTTCCCCAAAATACACTGCCTGTATTAATTTTCACACTAGGGAATATGAACTGTACAATCCATATGTACATATCAAACAGCTAATGTACAGCACCTGTACTCATGAAAAAGTACACGTCTCCGTAACTGGGAACTAAACAGATAAATCCTAATCCAAAGAGTCATCCAGCATGCATATCCTGAGATGGAAGAGCCTGTGGACTGATCAACCTGACTTAAGCTGAACATTCAGAAGTGTGAGAACAGGAATTTTGCTCTCTTGTGTGTAAAATGTCCTGCAGCCAGGACAATACACTGTACAGAAATGGAGTGGTAGAAGATATACTCCAATTTCCTTAAGAAGAAAATCTGGAATATGCCCAAGTGGGGCTCTGACAACCAGCTGGCTCTGGTTAATACTGACACTTCTTACTGACTCTTAAAATAGAGAGGTTGCCCCTAGTCTCAGAAGTCAGCTTGTAGGACACTTCCTATTCACGATTCAGTAGCCTGAAGCAATACAGCCCATCTGCTAGCACGCCCTGGGCCCTTGAAAGATATTCATTAAAATTCAGATTAGCTATCAGCTTCCACTGGTTAACCGTTTCCCTGAACAAAGATGAAATTTGGCATCATTCTTCTTTGCTAACGTAAAACAAAGTGGTAGCACTGCTCATCATTACAGGTACATGATGGTTCTTCATATGCTAGAGAAATGTCACACACATTCACTTCTCAGCACCTGCAGATAACGCAGAAGTACATAAACTCTATTCTGCCAACAGTTACACACTTGAGCTGTCTGACTGCAGAAGCAAGCTTCTGAGCCAAGGAGAGAGATCTCAGCTTTATCAGCCTAGACAGTAAAGGTAGATGGAAGGGCTGTTTGCAATGATTATCTCAAGACAATTATCATCATGCCTGGGGCACACACTACAAACCTCATAAGGTGTTATAAAATATAGCCAGTTGAATCCATGCACGTCTTTTCTAGATAGGCTCTGAACAGATCTCTTCCTTTTAGGGGAAGGTGCTCAACAGACCAGACTTCTTTTAGAAGAATCTACACACTGCAGTAAAGAAAACCCTTCAAGTTTTTTAACAGCCTATGGCACTGAACAACGCTTAGAAGTGACACCTAACGCTAATCTGCTATGGTGTATCAAAATCCTGACTGCAGAGCAGAAGCTTTGCAAACATCAGCAAGTACTTGAAGTTCTTGCAAGTCTACCATAGCCAAACAGACATGACAGCTGAGTCTGAGCTTTCACAGAACAAGGAAAGCCAGACAGACACTGCAGTTCCAGATGCTATCTTAATGTTCTGCTGGTGCACAGGACATGCTTGAATAGAGGTTAGGGACAAGTTTTGTTTCAACACTGTTCTACTAACAGCAGAGAGCAGAAGTCTGTGATGGGTACAGTGACACACAGTGAAACAATCAAAACTTCCTTACCGAGACCTTCTCAGGCTAAAAGAAATCTTGGGAATGGACTCCCCCCTTGCTAAATGGCAATCGTTTACTCTTCATAGACACTAAAACGTTACTGACATCTTCCTGTATTTGAAGAGTTTGTTTGTGCTCTAAGGAGATATTCCTGGAGGTGAATCTGTCATTCTTGAGGGAGAGATAGTCTAATTTAATATAAACAGGTCTTCTTTTGGGCAGGAACATAAATTTCATGCAAATAGTAACATCTGATTGGTCACATCTGCTGCCTGTATATTTAAAAACACGTCCATACGCAACCTTTAAAACTCACCAAAGAAAGAAACACTGAAAACATGTAATGCCTTTGCCAGGATAACTTGGCATTTCAGGACTACACAAATCTACAAAAGTCAAAGTTCCCACCAGAAGAAAATAACACAAACGGGGGCAAAAAAAGGCCACAAAGATCTGAGAAGCAATTGCAATTCTGCCAGGCTGAAAACATCACAGAAACGAGCTTTACTATACTTCCCTCCGTTTCTCTGGCTTGCTGTGAAAGTCAAACCTGGGGCAACAGATTACAGTTTAATATGGTCAATGCTTCTAGTAACAGTATCTGCTGAAATATCAGGATTCCTCTGGAAAGTGATCTGGGAAGAACAAAACATATTCTTTAGCGGGGGGGGAGGGGGGGGGCATGTGTTCCTTTCAATTATAACTCAAAGTACTCTAAATGTGCAATACAGCAGAACGTTACTCCCCTCCTGTGAGGTGAGCAGAGAAGTATGTTACCAGCTGCTGGGGAATCCACCCATCTCCCCCAGCAAAGCGGCAAGGACAAAACCAGCTGCTAGAACAGCAACGCCTGTGTAAACACAGTGTGTGAATGGAAAACCCAAAACTGACTGAGAGGAGGGCTAAGGAAGAAGATGACCCTTCTGCCAGATTAAATGGGGCAGGGAAGGCCTCCACGTGACAGGAAGCACAAAAGAAGCTTGAACTGTGGGGGCAAAAAGAAGAAGGTACCAGAGCAGCAGTCAAAACCTGGTTCAACGCCGCCAAAAGTCACCCCACCAGCAGCACACCTCTGCCTGGGCAGAGAGAGCTGCCTTCTGGCCCGATGCCAAGGTGAGCCTGTGCCCAGCAAGGACAGGCATCATGGGGAGCAACACAGACACCCCACATCTCAGTGCCCATGCGCGACCTTGGGGGCGCTTTCCACGAGCATGCACATTAATAGAGTGGAGGAAGAAGCGCAGGGACACAGAAGCTGGAGCACCCGTGTCTCCCACTCACATTCCCAGGGGAGGTGCACGTGCTTGTCACCCACATCTCCCAGGGGAGCATGTGCATGTAACTGTGAGAATGGGTTTGTGGGACAAGAACTTATTTGAAATCATACTCATGCTTCAAAAGCTGTATATAAATTTTAACACTTTTAAGGCTTGATTACTCCTCATTTCTCTTGAAGGACTGTAGAATATAGCTTATTTTAATTACATGATACACTACTGCAACTGACAGCTAAAATAATAGCTTCATCGGCTATTAGGAAACAAGACTTTATTATCAGGGGGAAAAAAAAAAAAAAAAAAAAAATCACAAAAATGCCACTAGAGTATGCATTTCCATTTCCAGCTAATCCAGTTGATGAAAATGCTCATGATATCAGCATATTTTGAAGTACGCCTGTTTTGTTCTTTGGTTCTCATATTCTTAAGAAGTTTAATTAACACCACATAATATATGACCCAGATAAATGTACTGCCATGAAACATAAAATTTTTGGTCATATTTCCAAAAAACTTACTGCAAAGACCACATACAGCTGTAAGCAGTCGTACTGATTTACCCAAATAAGGACTACAAAGAAGATCCTCTGGTAATGAGAATCTCAAATTCAGTTTTATTGTTCTCTTATGATCTCATTTTGAAATGTCACTCTGAAAGATTTATTTTTTTAAAAAAGCATTCTTTTCAAAATTACCTTAAAAAGAATTAAAAAATGTCCTTTCATTGCATTTGTTTACAGTACTAGCTACTCCATCAGCTGCTTCTGCTTATCAGAATTCAGGGAGTGAGCAGAGTAGGCTTGTAAGCAAAGGATACTATTGATAAGGTTTGAGGGAAAAAAAAAATAGAAATTTTATTTATTTTTATGTATGTATATACATTATATAAAGAAACATAGTTCCCCCCTCCCCCCCAGTAGTAAAGAGGTGACATTTTAGGGTGTGGGGTGGTTGTTTTGTTTTTAGCTTTTTTTTTTTTTTTAAATAAAATAAGGTAACCATTTTTACTTACGTTTGCCTATATCTTCACAATTGGTACATGAACTACAAACCAATCTGCACACAGAAAGTTATGTCTGTGAGTCATGGTTGACTGCTAGAACTATTATTTATTCTCTTAGACTCCAGAAGGACTTTCTCTGATTGGAACAAAGCAGAGTACAAAGAACAGACATTGTGAGAACAACATGTTTAAAGATCACTACATTTAGATTTGTTATGGGTATACGCAGCTTCACTCAAAAACTTGATTCTTACAAGAATTGAGGTCACTATCTGAGATCTCATCTCCTGAGAGTACACTAATGGTTGCTAGAAAAGCAGGAATCTATACACATGTATACAAATATTATACACACACAAAAATGTAAAGCACTCAAGTTTCTGAAGAACATCCACAACATGTTCAATTGCTTCTTCTGGCCAGAGAGATTCAGAATGGCCAGCCATTTATTTTTATTATTTCTCCTACAGCAGAATATAAGTAGCTTCAACTTGGAAACTGCTTCAAGTAAATTTGAAGCATTTAAGAAGCAACTTCTGCTAATACATTAATTCAGAAGACATGGTTGCTCTGAGGCCACAATTTCCAACTCTTTAGCTAAGACAAATCCAGCAATGTTGAATTTTTTTCTTGCATTAAGTGTGCTTATCCTCCTTAAGCACTGCTTTATTATTAGATACAATGGAAAAAATACCCAGTCCTCACAGGTGTTGTGGCTTTATTTATTTATTTTTCTAAAGAACACATTTTGTTTGATCATCTCATTTTCTGATAACGAGGTCTCTAGGGCTTCTACCTTACACAAATGTATAAGTTAAGAAGATACAGACTAAGAATTCTGATTTGCACTACTGAATGTAATCTACCCCTTCCCTGTTTATGCCTGTTTGGCTACAGATAAGGGACGGAATTCCCAGAAAGGATTTCAAAATAGCTACTTTTTAATTTTGAATTATTTAATAGATAAATTCTTCTGCTGATTCAGTCTGAGACCAAATGGTTCTACTTGCTGGCTTGAGAACAACTTTGATCTGAACCGATAATGAAGTATATTCTTTAACAAGCCCTGAACTGCTGTCAGGTCTCAATTTAAATACAGCAGCCTCCTTTGCTATATCAGGGAATTCCATTTATCTCCAGAAGACCTTTTAGCAGATACAAAACTAGACCTACTTTTCCCACAATACGGAAATAATCATTTTAATCTCTTTTTTTTTCCTTCTATGTGACATTTTACAGCAACTGTTCTAAGTCCCTTCCATATCATATTCCCATATTCAGATAGAAGAAAGTGACAAGACCCATCTACTCATAAAAATGGAAATGATCGCAGTTTTCACAAGCTGAAAACACATGCTCAAAGGTTAGCAAACACATGCACTGTTACTACATGCTTTTAATGATTCTTTTGGAGGAAATTCTCATAACAAATTTTCTCTGTTGAATCATCCATTGAGAGCATGTACAAATACACCACCTCTGGTTCTGGAAAAATCTTTGAACCATGGCTAGCCAAAGCTAGTGACACTCTGGAAAACTGTCACAAGTACTTTCCTTGTTCTTCCACACTTCTCCAGTCATCTGCTATTAGCCAATGTCAGAGGCAGGAGACTAAGCAAGACAAATCTTTGGACTGACTTCATCCAGCTATTCTCACGACTTTCATTCACATGCAAGTTGAAAAAAGAAGATGATTTGTTTATCCTCTCATTGATGGCTTTAACTTTCTCAAGATAAATTAACATGAGGAATTAATTTCAGGGAAAAATCTTCTTATGCTTTCCAACAAACCAAAGCAAAAACACATCCAAAAGCAAGACCACAGGCAACTAATTTATTTTCTTGGTTTGTCACTTTCTTTCATGTTTTGAAAAGCGCCTTCTATTAATTCTGAGTGCCCACTCTCACAGGATTTGATTTATATTAGATTAATTTCACTTGAATGAGCACTTGAACAGTTAGGAAAAACTGTAATCACAGTGCCCTTTTACAGTTATTACCAGGCTTGGAAAGCAGGAGGTGGAAAGAGACCTAGAGATCTCTCCATTTCATCTCATTAACATAAGACTGGCTGTGATCCAGCGGTCAAAACAAACATCCATATAACGCCAAATCCTTCCTCCAAAAGCTGCCAATAGAGAATGGCTGGGAAAAATACAACAACAGGGCAAGTATTTTAGTGATATTGCCACAAAATTTTCTCTCATCCTTCATCACTTCAATGCTCAGGAACTTACCGAGCTAGCAGCCCTTAGTATTTAGGAGCCACTGATGACTTTTCTTCTATGAATTTGTCCAGTTATTTTTTTTTAAATCACAAACTTTTAGCTGCTGCAGTGTTCTCTGACATGGAAATCAACAGGTTGCTGCTGTTAGCATCAACCCTAGAGTCCTGTATCCTCCAATTTCAAACATGTTAAAGGCTCGAGTCTTTAAACTTAAATGTAATGCATGTATATAATTTAAAGAAAGAACCCCATGCAGCTACACTGTGTTTTGCATGTATTAAATGCAAGCAAACATACTTAACAATTCCTCAGTGATACAAATATAATCCAAATCATTATCGGCAACTTAGTATTTTCCCTTACCTAGATATATGCAAGTCATCTTAAGTCCAAATCTAAACTATATTTGAGACAGTTAACATGGACCAATATTTCACTTCAGAATTACCTAAGGAGGGCAAGTAGCATATACTTATTTCCTTACTAAAGTAGAAGGTCTAAACCTACTGAAGGTAATATTAATAACATCCAAAAGCCACATTTTATTACATACCACTGAAAACATGACTTGGTTTTTCTAAGAATTTACCATATTCTATTCCTGTAACTGGATTAATAACAATGCAACAGCCTTCACGGCACAGCTAGTCACAGCATAGATTTATTATCTTTTTAATATCAGCCAACTGATAACAAAAGGGTTTGCCCTAAAAATTGCAAAAGGGCATTTTCCCATGACCATCTTGTCAATGCACATGACATGCCAATGCTATGAATTAACTCACCTGCACTTAAAATACTGTGTTCCTTCATAGGTACCATCGTGCTTTCCTCTCTGAGGATCATCCCATTCCACGCCAAGCCAAATTCCTGAAAAATACAGTAAATACATTTTCAAATTTATGGCATCATAGCCATAGAAATCATGATTGGAAGGAACTTCTGAAGTTCATCTAGCCTAACCTTCTTTCTCAAAGCACGATATTATCACCAGCACTAAAATAGGTCAGCCAGGTAAGTCTTTACCTAACCAGGTCTTGAAAATCTCCAAGGAGATTCCAACTTATCTGGGCAGCCTATTCCAGTGCTGCATCACTTCTGCAGAGAAAAAGATTTTCCTGCTGTCCAATTTGAACATTTCCAGTCACAATTTGTGGCCATTGTCCCTTATACAATCTAATACTAGCAAGAAGAATTTGGCTGTCATCTTCGTAACTGTCTGTCAAACAGCTGCAGGCAGCTATCAGATGCCACTTAATGTTCTCTTTATCACACTAACCAAGCCCAGATCCCTCAACCTGTCTTCGCAACACAGGTACATGGGTCTATGCCCTTGACTACCCTGGCAGCCTTCTACTGGATCCTCTTGAGTTTATCCACATCCCTCTTGAATTGGGATGGTCCCAAACCAGTTACATTATTCCAAGTGTAACCTTATCAAGAACCCCTGTCCCTAGATGGGGACAGCAGCTTCCTTCCGGCCATGTTCACCGTTCCAAGGTAACCCAGTACAAACACATACCGTGCTTGCGACAAGAGCTCACTGTTGGTCATATTCATGACAATATCCACTTTAACTCCGAACTCTCAAGTCCTTTACAATAGACCCTGTGGGTTGCTAGTGCTTCCTGGTCTGTACTGATGCATGGGTTTACTTCACACCACAGGAGGAAATTTATTCTTCTAGAATCTCTTAGGCCCAAACCTGAAGTTCATAAAGCTTGCTCTGGATTGCAATTTTACCTTTTGTCACATCAGCGAATTGAGGGTGAATGCTGTTCATTATCTGAGACACTGATGACTATGTTAAACAATAGAGACCCCAGCATTTACTTCTGTAGTACTTGCGCATTACCAGATATCAAGTAATTGATTACCACTTTTCCACTCGACAGACCTGCAGACTTTCAACCCACGTAACAGTCCATTTATCTGGCTTGTATTTCTCCAGCTTCCAAGTACGATTCTTTACAGAGACACTATTAAAAGACTTATTAAAGTCAAGGAATGTTACATCCCCCGTTCTCCCTTTGTCCACATTCCCAGTCATATCATCACAGAAGGTAATTAGGTTTGCCAAGCACAACTCATTCTTCTTTACAAGTATCAAGTATTCCAAACTACCATCGTGTCCTTCATAGGCTTGGAAATGGACTCCAAGGGAACATGCTACATGATGCTTTCAGGAACTGAAGTGAGACTGATGAGTCTACAGTTCCTTGGTCATCCTTCTTGCCTCTTCCAGAACTGTGTGCCAGGCTAGTCTCCTTCCAAGCATCCGCAATCTCCCCACCCTGTCACCACAAATTTTCAAAGATGACGTATAGCGCTCTCAGAATCAGACTGGTCTTTCAGCAAGCTGGGCTGAGTCTTATTTGTCCTCACGAATTTAAACGTGTTATCAAAGGAGCGTTTAGTCTGCTGATCTGCTGCCTGTCTCTCTGCTTCCCAGACTATGCCAGTACACAGATCAGGGAACAGACTGTTCATGAAAACTAACGGAAAAAGGAAGGCACTGAGATCTTTCCACTGTAAGAAGAAGTGTAACCAGTTTCAACCAGAAACCAATTCCAACTAGTTTCATCAACTTCTAAAAAAACCCAACAACTTACCTAGGCTAGAAGTTGCCACATTTCCACAAGAACAATGACGAAAAAACAATCCGTAAATTGCCACATTCTACTTGAGGATTTATTTATTTATTTTTTAAAACGAAGAGTGACACGATTAGAATTTTGAAAACAACCCTTAGAGGTAAGTTTACTGTTGTGACGTTTACCTGCTGTCGGAGGAACGCTGCCAACGTAGCGCACGGTCGCGTACTCCGTGCCGCACAAGAGCCTCCGCCCCAGGGCGCCGGCAGGCAGCGGGGCAGCCATCCCGGGAACGCCGCGCTCTCACCCGCTCACGGACCTGCGGAGACAGAGCCAACACCCCCGGCACACACAAGTCACCTTCTCACCGCCGGGCGGCGCGCTGAAGCTCAGGTTTGCCCCCACGGCGCCACCGCCCGCTGCTCTCACGTGTCCCCGGCACCGCCCGCCCGCCGCCGCCGCTGCTGCGGGAGAGACCCCCGTGACGGAGCAGCCTCCTTCGGCGGCGCTTTCCAGCCGCAAACCGCCTTCTTGGCCGGCGGCGAAGCGGCGGCAGGCCCAGGGCAGCTGACGCACCGGGCAGGAGGAACAGCCTCGGGCCGGGCCCACACGCCGGCCCCTCTTCGCGCCCGCGCCTGGGGACAAACCGCCGCCGCCACCACCAGCTCCGCGCACAACCGGCCGCACGAGCCCCTCTTCCGTCCTGCGCGGATTGACAGCTGTCACCCCGCCCCGCCTGGCCTATCGGTGCGCTCCCATTGGCCCCAAGCCCCCAGTGCCGCCCTAGCTTGGCCGCTATTGGCCTACCCCGTCTGCGACCCCGCTCGAGTCATCGCCTTCACAGGCAATGGACGTGGGGCTTCGCCGCCGTAGAGCTCTCTGGGTAGCGCAGTTCTCCGAGGCGGCCACGCCGAACAGACTTGCCGCCCCTTGACTACAACTCCCAAGATGCCGTGGGGCGAGAAGAGGGCGCTCTGATTGGGCGAGCACGGCCCGAGGGCCGCCCGGGGCGGGGCTGGGAGGCGCGGCTGCGCAGTGCGAGCTCCTCGACGGGGCGCGTGGTGTCCCGGCCGGTACCGGCGCAGCCGGGCCTCTTTGGGATCAAACCATCGCTTTATTCGATTCAGCTAATGCCGGTGAAATCCGGCTTGCTTAGCGCACTTAGAAACAAGCAAGCAACGAGCATTTTTCTGCCTAAACGCAAGGTGTGCGTTGAACAACGACGGCAAGGCCGCCGTGGAAGGCTGGGCCGCTCCCCCGGCAGGCGGCGGCTGAGGAGAACGTGGGCGTCTCGGTGGGCGGCAGCGAGTGCCGCGGGTGCAGCGCCCGGCCGGGGAGCTAATGCGCTGCCGGGTTTTGCACAAGCAAGCATACAGAACAGGGAAATTGTATTATGTCGGTGTTTGGGACTGCTACATTTATTGCTGCGTTTATTTCAACATAAACTCTTAAGTAAAAAGATCAATTAACTGGAAGAGCATCCAAAGAGCCGTAACAATTAGGAGAACACAGCTTACAAAAAAAAGTGTCCACTGTGTGTAGATTAACAGCAAAAACTGAAAGACTTGACTGTATTCTTTAAGTAGCAATTGCTGAAGAACAGAAATTCAGTTTCGTAGTCAGGTATGATGATCTATTAGCTTTCACACAGTTCAGCAGCTATAAAGTTAAATCATCCTAGCTGACATTTTCCACGTTTGTTCATCTCTGATATGCTTCGTATTTCAAAGTCTCATAAACAATTCAAACGGTATCATTTGAATTTTGGGACCACAAAGACTGAAACAATCACAACAGTAAGTAATCAAGAAGCTATTCCAGTGCTGTCCCTCTGCTTCTAATACATTAAATAATTCTGTACATTCTTTTGGCAGGCAGCATGCTCATAGTCTTATTCTGTGATAACTGATTACAGAAATCAAGTACAGGTATTTGGTAACACTAGTATATTCCAATCAAAGTAATTGGGATAATACGTAAATTCTTTGGCATCATGATGGCTTGCATCTTCAAGCAACAGGCTTTGAGGGTATGCTTTACTGTCTAGCATAAAGCAGCTGCTCCCCCAAGGGGCATTCCAGTGACAATCTCTTGCGCCTTTACCTTAGAGTCTTCCTTTGCCAAAGGTACAGTGCTTGCTTAGGCCAACGAATGTCCTTGGAGAAAAACAGATATCCTAGTCCTTCTTCCACATCTTTGGTGGTGTTGCTGTCATCTGTATTCCTGAGCCCATTCATCTCCCGCAGAGGGCACCCTCCAAACAATCTGTTCCAGTTTTGAATGATGCCGAAGCTACATAGGTAGCGGTACAACAGCAGAAACAATGGTAGGAAGCTCCCTTGCTCTCCTTTTCTAACTCTTTCACTGTTCCCGAGTACAAAACTGAGAGCACGCTCCACTTTGTTTGACTGCGTGTCAGGACTGCATGTGCTGAAAACAAGTAAATACTTCTCACTACCTTTCTGATCCCAGCAGCGTATTTGATGGGCAATTCAGCCATTCTCAGAATCTGCATATATGTTGTTGAAATTGTGTATTCAGTATTTCTAAAATGATAATAGCATAACTTAATGTTTTTTCTTTGTTTCGTCGCATTTCTTGTTCCTTCTGTTTCAGCACTGTAATCAACAAATAGCTGTAATTCATCCAATGTACTCGACAAGAAACAGGACAGTACCAATGCCAATGAAACTAGACCAATTTAGCATTTTCACATCATTACCTAGAACTGCAACTTCTGCATTTTATAAGCACCTAAGTTAAAAAGGATTTAACTTCAGAATTTATTGAACATTCATTTTGGTTAGCCTAAAATACAGAGATTAGGTTTATAGCACAGTTTTTACATTTCTGGGAATAGCAACGACAGTTCCTCCATATGGTTTTTACTTTGACCTGTACACCCCATCTCACCCCAAAAAAGAAGAGAGCGTAAGTAGCAACAGGTTCTTCAGTTAAAGCCACAGAAAAACTGTAGGAGTTAGTTCCATGTTTCATGTATTAACTCTGCATTTATCTGAAATTCTGTTTTTAAGGAACTTTGTGGTTTTTTTCCTTGCAAACACTTCTAATTTTTTCCCCTTTTAATTTGTTCACATGGCCTTGATGTCAGCCTCATTTTAATAACTAATAAAAGTTGTTATGTCTCCATCAGCTAACAGAAGTTTAATGCAGAACAACATATACTAGATTACAGCAAGAGAACAGACCAGTTTTTATGTGTACTTCAAAACAGCATAACCAAAATGTATGCGTTTGCCATTGCTTTTTACAGATTTCAGTAACTACTGTACTAGGTGATTAAGTAACTTATACCATATGCTCCAGAAATAACAACCGAAACATAATGAAGAGAGTGAAAATAATCTACTGTGATCAAAAGATGCAACTGCTTACTGACAGCATAATTCATATACTGACAGAGTAGAGGGTATTTTCATGGATTGTTCTGGAGGACAAAAGCAGAAAATTATGTAGGATTTCCCTTCACATCAGAGTTAGCCTTCCACATAAATTCACGTCAGGTTTTGCAGCACTCTCCCTGGAAGCATCATGTTAGGCCTTCTTGGGGTATCTCCCACAGTTCTCTATGCTGTAGTAAATGCCTTTCAATGAGTTAAGTGAGAACTTGTTCCATACAGCACACAGATGAGGAACACTTACCAAGATTCACATGGTTTAACCTGCATCTTTATTATACATTTTGCAGATAATATGCTTGAATGAAAGTCAATTAGTGAATCATGGATTACTCCTAGCCACACCTCACAAAGGTGCCTTCTGAAGTTATATAAAAAAAAAATGCTGCAGAAAAGGTGAACCCTGGTGCTCAGCTATGGTAACAGCTATTCAGGAAGGATGTTCATATGAGGTAACAACCAAGTCAAGTAGGCACATAGCAGATGATGTTTCCCTGGCTTCAAGAATAGAAAAATTGTTAAAGAAAAATACAGTAATGAAACAATGTACTGTTTGTTTTATCTGTACCTTTAATCAAAACCTTAAGACAATATATGCAAGTTACTTAAATAACTATCAAAATAAATAATTTTTAACTGGAATAGCTCTTACATTTTATTTGGAAGGTAAGAAGGGAAAGCTGAGGTAAACTAACCACACTCTTTAGACCTTCCTAACAAAGTGAAGGAGATGCTGTAAAACGAGGCAGCCTTGGGAGCCTAAAATGGGTTTTCTTAATCTCTAAAATCCTTTCCCTGGCTCTGCTCTTGCCTCTGTCCACCTGCCAGCTCTGACATTCATCAGGCTCTTGCTGAGTGGCATAATTCATTAACCCAGACAAAAATTAACTCCTCTCCCCCAGGGCTAGTGAGTTGTTTCACAGAAAGGCCTAATGAGCATTACCACTAAAGCAAAATAGGTGTTGAAAGCAAATGGGTAGGAGAGGGAAAGGAGCTCCAGCTATATGGGACAAAAATAATTTATGGCAATATAAAATACGTTACAGGCTTTAGCTTCTCAGGAAAAAAGTTCCTGGCATTTCAAGATTGCAGAAAATCTTGGATTACTTTTGTGAAAGCATACGATGAGCCAAGATTTAATGTTTCAAAAGCAAACCCAGACTATTTTGTTTGTCCAGGATCAAAACCGAGTTTGATGGTATTGTGTGTACTATGGTATTAGCAGAATAGAAATATAGCTGAGAAAAGAATTACAGTGAAAGTACTGAGCAAATAATACAAAGAACACAGTAAATATCAAACCTGAAGCATAAAATGGTAAGATTAAGACAGAACAAAGAGGAGCAATAGACACCTATATAGAATGAATAAAAGCATGGCCCAATTCAGTGCTAAAGACACATTAAGAGTTCAAACCAGTTTTATCTAAGAAGGTGAAAAAATACAAAAATGCCATGTTTTTCTGTATTTAGCATTTTAACACTAACTGGAGAAAGAAGCCATTAATGTAGGAAGTTTCCACAGCGCAGAGGCATTTAGATATTTCATAATTAGCGAAATCAACCATAAAA
This sequence comes from Burhinus oedicnemus, assembly GCA_008921705.1. Taxonomy (NCBI): domain Eukaryota; kingdom Metazoa; phylum Chordata; class Aves; order Charadriiformes; family Burhinidae; genus Burhinus; species Burhinus oedicnemus. Next base: position 226,784 of record VFFE01007111.1, on the reverse strand, counting down.
GTTGAAGGTATAAAGAAGTATCAACAGCTACTTTCCCACTGCTGCGAACATTTTTAGGCTGTTTGTATCAACAACTGGCCGAAGTTGCTCTTAGTGGTTACCTGAACAGCTTGAGCTCAAAGGGAGAGGCAGAAGACAAGCTATCTCCTCAGGAAGGTCCCAAAGTGATGCAATTTTCACTAGAGTTGACAGGGATAACATCAGCCTTTGACAAAGCAGAAAGATGTCCCATCCAATAGCTGGCCACTCAAAGACAGGTGACAGCATTCATTTACATCCAAGCAAGTACACAATCAGAAAACAGACTGAGGTAGGGGGAAATGCTGGAGACTGGTAAGTATTTGCATTTCTCTTTATACGCACCGCAAGAGTGAAACCCCCACGAAACACACTGGTAACCTGATTGAAGAAGAAGTTGTTGGCAATGGTAGGAAAGTAATAAGGGGAACAGTTCTGGCTCAAAGGGACTGACATTGAAACCAGCATCCCCTTTATTTCCCCATGTGTATTTCCACTTGCAACTCCAATTTCCATTCCACAGCAATGTATTTCTTGTGAAGATCAGGAAAAAACTCTACTCCCTGTGTTGTTGGAGGCATAGCAACAGACAGCAGCACTTACACAACTGAACTAATTCTGCAGCCACAGGAACTCTCATGCTGCTTTAAGGAAGTGATTTTCCTAACGTGGCTGAACACCAGGAGCTTGTACTGGAGCCACTATTGGAGAATACTGTTAAGGATCCACAGTCTCATCTTATGGCACCAAATATAAAATCTACCTTGACTATGGAGCATCATCACTGCTCATGCTTAATAAAGATGCTCTATCTGCTAAACAGATGGAAGGGGAAAGATTTCAGCCTCTTCCAACTCCTGAATACATCAAGAAAAACCCTCAGAGGCCTCAGTTCATCCTAACAAAAGTGAAGAGCAATGATACTCTGCTTCTGGGCCTTTTAAGATCTACCTTCAGGATATGCTTTGAATACTGGTATCAAAAGCCTTGAAGGCAGCAGGGTAAGACAATGCTGTATGGTTTCTTGTTGGTCCAGCTTTATTTTCCCCAGATACTTTTTCCTTCTCACCCATTTGTGGTTTAAAGGACTTGCAGCTGGAAAACTTCCAATGTGCTTTCTCTTAAGTTAATGGAGACACGTTCTACAAGATACGGTATTAGAATAAATACTGGGGTGAGTTGCCAGAATGAACTAAAGTGACAACACAGCAGAAGTCTCAGATGGTACAGAAGTTTTATACAAAAATAAGAAAAGCTACTTCATTAGGAAAGTTTGATTATGCAAAACTATTTAAATCCAGCAACTGAGCTGACACGAAATGGCACTAAGTGCACTTTGCATGGTATATATTAGTTACAATATCCTAATAGGCACAAGGATATCTTTTAAAATAAGTCTAGGAGATTCTCCTGACAACAATAGTTTTTCCCATTGCTCTCCCCCATTCAACATCAGCTGCAACAGTGCTTAGAAACTCCTAAGACATGGCACAAAATGTTGTACTTTGCTGCAGATAGTATTTTCTCATAAAATATTAAAAATTTACAGGGTTACTACTCAGCACTGCAAGTTCTAAAAAAGGAATTACAATTCACTGTCATTAACATTAAAGACACCTTTTGCCAACTTTAAGCTATTGAGTCCTGGCAACGAGGTCTGTTCAGTGAAAAAGCTATTCCATGCCTAATCACAGAGCAGACAGACAACTCCTCAGCATGCAGATAAAAGGGACAGGCTGTCATCTCTAACTACATAATGCCTCTGACTGAAAGCAGTCATCCTGAATTTTTTCATGCTTGATCACTTTCAGAAAAATCTTAAGACTGCCCAGGGAAGACAGTACAGCAGCTTGCTTCAGTTAGTTTTCTCTGTGGGTTGAGACCATGACTTTCCCTGCTTTCTAGGTACAGTAACTGAACACCTGCATGAACTATCCTTCAGCTGTTGGAAGCCAAGTACCTCTGGCCATTTCTTTTGAGAGTATGCTTGAACTAACATCACCGCCAATCCTACCTTTGATCCAAACCATTACCTCCCTACCCCAAAGCAAAGCTTTATGTGACTGTGAAGACTAAGGAAACTGAACCTGATTAAAACCAGTCCAGCCAAGATGACAGAAACATACCTGCTTATGTTTTGTTCACCTTTACATATATATATGAGTAGAGGATTTTGTCACTTATCAGCCCACCCCCCTCAATCTAGCTCTCAGTTCATTTTATTTCAGTACATCTATGTACGTAATTTTAAAGCAGTATTTAAGCACTTAACAAAACTGAAGCAGTATCGTAGCTTGTAGAACAAGATGCTGTACTTTGTTTTAGAAAAAAAAAAATAATTACAGACCTTGTCTCTCTGGAGAGACCTACAACATGCCTCCAGATAGCAATTCAGAGCAGGAATGCAGTATGAATTATGAGTCAACTCCTGGAGAAGCCCCTCTCAATTATAAGCAGAGATTAAAGAGACCTGCACCAATTACAGTGTCCTAAAGTTACCTGGTATGAATCCCATTTCTAGTAGCAACTTACTATGTTGCTTTTTACAGTTACATGTATGAGTTCTAATGCATAGATTTAAGTCCCTGGCTACAAAATATTTGACAGTTTCAAAATCTAAAACCAGGCGATTGAAATTCCTGCAGAGCTGGAATCAGCAACAAATTTATGCTTTGCTGATGTGATGGGATCTTTTCTCTAAGGTACTTCAAAATCTTTATAAGCTACAATTTTAGACTAAACATTAGTCTTTATTTGCATATAAAATACTATCTTTCATAATTCGCATTCTACTTAAAATATCCCCAGAAGCTGGATAGGATATTTGCTTTAGAACTTAGTACACTGATCCATCTGATCTTCATAAGCCTAACTTAGAAATATCACACAACAGTTTTATGTGCATTGTGGTTGCAAGTATCTTCTTTTGTTATTTAGCATTGTACACTTTGATCAATAGAGCATTGTTTGAAAACACACAATACATTCAGGTCAATCTGATTTAAATTTAACACAGGATTTCAGCCAGAAACCTACAATAGCCTGGTTAAAGATATGACAGTTTTATGCCTGAAATAACGCTGATGATTCTGTAAAGATGATCACATTTAGATTCAAAACTTGTTTCAACTCTAGTACATCTGCTTTAACAAAGCCATCTGTAAGCAGTTACAGTTAAGACTGTATAGATAATAGGGTATATATTTCAATACTCAGTGACAAATTGTTTTTAGCAGTAATTTCTCTAATGTGGCTACAAGAGAGAGAGTTTTAAGTGAGACTGATTACCACACCTCTCAGTGTGGTTATTTTCCCATTTTAAAGTTTTAATCCACCCCCAAGAGTTACATTTTTAATTTTCAGTTTCTTTGAACATTTTGCTCAGCTGTTCAACTAGTGCTACAAGCTCAGGGTTACCCCCAAGTGATTCAATTTGTTTATAGGCTTCAGATTCAAGCTGTTTCAATGTATTCCGAGTGTACTCAAAGGAACCCACATTTTCAAGGTAATGTACACAGTATTTTTTTATATCTATGTTCTCTGTCCTTTGACGTAAAATATTTTGCACCTGAGTACTTTCAGGTCTCGACCAAATTGCATGAATGGTTGGGAATGAGAACTTGCCCTCAGTTAAGTCTTCACAAAAACTCTTGTTTTCACTATATTCTTTGGAGTGCAAGTTGGCATAGTCATCTCTTATTTGGAAGAAGAGACCAAGTGTGTTAAGAAGTGGCTTTAAGTCTTTTTTATAATTTGAGAACAGCTGCATGAGGCCTACAGCTAATCCAAAGAGACCACCTGTCTTTTGCAGTACCATAGCTTTATATTCAGCTTCCGTAGGACAGGTGTAAGTATCCCTCCAGTAAATATCCAAGCCTTGACCTTTATGGAGTTCCAGAAGTTGACGGGTAAAAACTTTAACAGCATCTGGATGATCAAGGGTTAAAACCTTCTCTAAACCAAGGAAATACACATAATTAGCACAGTTGATTACAGATGGGATTCCATAGATACTGTGTGCCACTGGAAAGCCCCGTCGTAGCTTTGAGTTATCTTCAATATCATCCACAAGCAGGCTTGCGTTGTGCAACATCTCTGTCACTTCAATGATAACCTATTACAAGAAGAGAAAATTAAGTCTCCCACTGTAATTTAACCTAATTTCACAAGACCCTATTTAAAACAGATAGTTTTAAAGAATTATATTCTCTGTTACTAAGGTTCCCCTTTAGACCACTTGCTTTTACTATTAATACAGATGTATGATTCTCTTCATCAACCAATTTGCTGTAAGTCCTGGATTATGTACTTTGTCTTTTATATAATGTTTTCAGATTCAAAGTGAACTTACTCCCCAAAGTGTTTCCACTTGCACGCTCCTCTTCATTGTTGCTACAGTTCTAGAATATGCCATGGTCTAGGAGTCATGCACTAACTGTTATTAGAAACATGACTAGACGAAAAGCAACACAATCTTGTGACAAGTTCAGATTCACTAACCTGAGATCTCCCGAAGTCCATTCTTGAGTGTCAGGTATCAACCATTAACACATTTGTCTTGTAAACCTTGTTTTGATAAGCAGAGAGATTCATCTTTCTTTCCCCACACTTTGTGTAGTTATCTTCAGTACCGAGCTCTTAAAGGACAAACTATTCTCTCCAAAACATCATTTGGAAAATTCTTGGCAAAAAGGCAACAGCTACAGCTTCTTTTGGGAAGCTTCCTACATACTTACTACTTGTTACTAGGTAGACCAATATCATACACCACCTGAGGTATGCAATAACTGTTCAGAACGTCAAGCTTGTAGCCAACTACATTTGCCTAAAAATGAACCTTGACAATTCAACAAGAAATGAAGAGTTTTAACACTATATGCTGTTTCTATTGCGCAGCTGCTATGCAAGGAACAGGTATATTCACCACCTGCTTAAGTGGAAATAAATTTAAGCATGTAAAACTCCATACTGTATAAACTCACTGCAAAACGCATCTGATTAAGATATGATTTTAAAGCTAATGAACCAATTACTCTTGCTAGCTACAAACATTGCACTCAATCAACATTCATCAAAACTTTCTAAAAAAATACTAAGGCCACCATTAAATAGTGCCAAGTACCTAGTACAGTCCTATTTGGTGGGTGCTATAGGGAGAAAAAAAAAAAAGGACTTCACTGCAAGCATTTTCTTGAGCAGCAAACCACCTAGGGTTCAGTGACCACTGTCCCAAGGATTAAAACCCAAACCCCAGCAACCTAATTGTCTGTCCAAGGTAAGTCTGCAAGAACAACCTACTTAAGCACTAATGACTCATCTACCAGTTAGAACTGAGCCCAACTTTGACCTGTGAAGACATGTTGCTGCCCACTGACTTTAAATCAGAGGGTAGAGTACTTACTGAAAACAACTTTCCATACCTATTTGTCTGAATATTCTAAGTCCATTATGTCAGTCTCAGTACTATCAGGAAAACTTCCCTGTATTCTGTGAATTCCTTGGATAAGCCTATTCTGGCATTTCTCTTGCTAATCTATTTCACATCACTGTCAGTTTCATGAACTTCTGTAGCTTCTAGACATTTAAGGTTTAATTGAAATAGTGCTTCATGACTGAGCATTTGAATGAAGTTCTCGTGAACTTAAGAAAAGACAGTGTCAAAAATACTTCAAAGTTGAAAGTAAGGAGAAAAAAAATCCAGACAGCAGAAAAATCTTATTTTAGAAGATATCAGGAAGTAGCCTGAGGAAGTAAAAAAACCGCTGTTCATAATTAAAGCTGAAGAACCGGTACAGAGTGTTATGCTTTCTTACAACCTAAGCCTATCTAATCAGTGGCTGCTGCACTATCACTCCAACACACAGTACATGAGAGAAGATGGACCCCTACTGTCACAGTTGCTCAGCAAAAGGGCAAGAGGCAACAGCCAGACTTCAGCATAAGAAATCCCAATTAGAGAGAACAGAGGAGTTTGTTACCATGGAAGGGGTTCAGTACAGGAAGACAGGCCCAGAGAGGCTGCACAATCTACATCCTCAGATTTTCAAAACTCAGCAAGGCCCCCAGAAGCCTAAAATAGCTACAGAGCAAGCCCTGCTTTAAGCAGGCAGTTGTCCTGGATAAGAGGCTCCTTCCAGTTTGAATTCTGATCTGATATTAGACTTAAACCCATGCATACAATACACAGGTTACTATATAATACATTCTATTTGGATATGTAGCTGATCACAGAGGGTAAAAAGTATCTACCTGGAAGCCAGAATAAATCTGGCTAAAAAGTTAGACAGGTTGGAAAATAAGAGAGTTACTAGATGATGAATACAGCCTCCTCCTTCATTGATTACATCACACCATTTTCCTACTTGAGGACTATGAAGTATCACTCTAAAGCCACCCTAAAGAGCACTCCTTCACAAACTCTAAAGGTTCTTCTGCCTACAATTGATGTAATTCACTAAGGACCAGCTGGGTAAGTGTCAAAAAACATAATTGGTTATTTTAATTCCTTACATTGCCTTGGATACAGAGAATCTTTTGCACCCTCGAGATGCAGTTTGACAAAACTGTAGTCTACCAAGACGATAATTTTTCATTTGACAAGCCACAGTGTTTAAATACACAGCCACACATCTTGCACAGGTTTGTCCAACAGAAAAGGAAAAGAATTCCTAGTCTACTGCTTCTCCATTAGGGTGTAAGGACTCTAGACTGTATGATAAGACCACCACAGTTTTAGGTCCAGAACATGAAGTGGTTTATAAAGTCGATTTAAATGCTATCTTTGACATTCTTGTATTAAATCATAAGATTTTTCAACAACTATATTTGTGTAGTTTACAAGGTAAATGTCTAGCTTCTTTCATAAGTAATTGAAAACTCTGTGTTAATAACCGAGTTGTGTTAAGTGGGTAACAATGGTAGCTGCTTATGTACAGCTTAAAAGGTTGAGCACACTTGGAAAGAAGTAACTATTCTACATACGACAAGTCACAGAAGTAATTTCTTTAGTGTTACATCACAGTCAAAGCTTTGCGCTGAGGTTGTTTTCCTGAAAGTTTACTTTAATATATTCATAAACTAGTGTGTTTAAGATTTCTGATCATTTATGCTATGTAAGAACCATCTGTTATCAGTAGTCTTGGAAGAAAGGTAACAGCCCTTTAAAAGTAATTAGCCAGTACCTGTATTTTGTCTTCTGGAACATTCAGCCAGTGATTAAAGGCCTGTGACAGTTTGGTTCTCACTTGCTTACCTACAAGAGAAATATTATAGGCATTTATAAAAAAAAAATCACATAAAGTTCATTATTAGGGACAACAGTTTCTCATAACAACTATAGCTGATTTGAGACCCATAAGCTGATCAGCTAATCTGCTTGAAATCAGAAAATATATCATAGTAAGTGTGTAGCTTGTTTCCTCATTGTATAAACATCACAATTATTAGCAGCTTCAGTTTTAAACATTTCACAGTAATAGGCAAAGCACGTATTTACAGGTTACTGTATTTGGTTTTGACAGTTTAATTAGTAAGTGATCCTGAGTATATTGGTACAGATCAGCTTACTACTTCTGAAAGTAAGCCCTAGTTTGCCAGGCATGTTGATTTTGTATATGTAACAGATTAAGAAGTTTCAAATATGATTCATTATTAGTTGAAGATACGTGTATTTGCTGAATATCTATTTCCCTCCATTTTTAGGTCTTTCTCCTATAGTACTCTTCACTTGCTACTGAAAATTTGTAAAACAGGAAAGTTACATTTGACATACTTACTAAATAACTCTAAACAAAAATCAGAACAGGACTTTCCAAGAATTCAGACATTTATCTTATACCTGTGAAGTATACTACAAATAAGATTTGTTCTGCTTTGGCTAAATCTAGTTTGGTGGAGCCAAGCAGTCACCCCATTTCATAGGAATGAAACATAAGATCAGAAGTCCAAGTTTAGTATTAAAATAAGCATTACTATTCAATCCAGATCATTTTACATGACGGAGTTAATTTAATAGAAGTTAACCTATGTGCCTATAAATTATTGATGCCAACTTTCTTTAATAAATGGCCAGGAGTCATGTACAGATACTTATTCAGTATCTATTGATGATCAATATGAAATAAAGTCACCCCATGCCCACACTGAGACAATGGTGCTCTGAATTTTGAGAGGCTCAGCAATATGTAAGATCTTCAAATAACTGCAAGACAGGTCTAGACAAACAGCTCTGCATACATAGCTCACATCAACAAGGCCTTTGGAAAAAGTTTTAAATAAACTTCAAAGCAGTGCAACCTAGACTGTGGGTTCCATATCACTCATCTCGAGATCTACTGAGAGACTAACTTAATGATTATGCAATACTAGTCCTCATGTTGATGATGCCATCTTGCCCACAGCACTGAAGAAATTTCAACATTTGATTCTCTCCCTAAGGCTTCTCTATTGTTGTGCGACCAGCGCGTACGGAACAGAATAATAAAAATGGATAGATTCACTTGCAGTGATACACCCTGGAGAAACTGGACTGAGTATTTTTCCTTTTCTAATTAAGTCACCACCAGGTAAACAATATCTTTGTGGCTTGGCCTTGGTAGCAAAGGTGATAACCTTCCTCCCTGGCTCAAAGGGCTTCAATTTTTGTCTCAGTTGTCAAAAGATTTCCACTGCTTCCCGTCACCACCATCTTTTGGTTTTCATTAGAAGATACTAATGAACAGGCACTGCTCCCCCACCCCCCCCAACAGCTCTGACCTTACCTGGACATATACTGTCATTGGCTTGTGTTCTCCATTTTTGTTTTCTGTTCTCAGTTTTAAACACTAATAGCTTTCTGCAGGAGGGAGGGGATTGTTTTGTCTCTCAACCAGCAGAACAGATATTTTGAGCTCCCCGTGTCAGGCTTGCTCTCTATCAGGAAAGTACATAGCTGGTTCTAAATTATTTTTTAAAAGCCTGTTTATTTAAATCAATAATTAGTTGACTTAGAAGTTCATTATTTTAACACAGGTAACCAGAGCTCAAATTTAAATACAAAATTAGAGCAGTACTGAAGAGTTTAAAAACCTCTTACATTAACTAAGCACCACCACTAATTCAAGTTAGACCTGCTTCTGACAAGATTCCTGTAGATACTAAGGATCTGAAACACTTCAAACACTCAGACTTCCCCCCTTTTCCCCATGTGGTTAGATCAGATTGTGGCCAGATTCATTCCGTGATCTGACTCACTACACACTTGTGACCACCACTACTGCACAAGGGAAGGTCAAAATGTCCTGCATCAGAGATTCAATATTTTATTTTAAAATAATTACATGAGTTAACCAGGGAGAAAAGATTGCTCAAAAATATTGAGAATAACTGTTACAAACATCTGCCAAACTGTATGGCTTGCCAGTTAAGTATCAAAAAATATTTCAGTACATCCATAAAGAAAGCTGCTCAGAGAATACCACATTAAGGAACTGTACCTTATCTACAGCTGTTTATTCAGTTCTAAATTACACTGATACAGACAACATCTACTTTTTTACATTAGACAGCTAATCCTGTTTTTCTGAATGTTTCCTAGAAAGCGTGCTTATGGAATGCTGGATGTTCAGCAACAAGTGTTATTTCATCATGAGGAACATAACCACTAGCATACAGTCTAAATGGATTATTAACATGCACAATGAACTTAGCCACTTTAACAATTCAAATGCTGTCTGTACTAAGGAACTAGACTTGTCTACCTTGACTAGCAAGGCTGTCTAGACACTGACTATTCCAGGAAAACACCCCACTATCTGTATAGTGATACATTCATCTTTCCTTTTATAGGTGCAGATTTGCTTGTGTGAGCCCCTTTAAAGGAACATTATTGTTACATAAATGCTATTATATCTTGTTCTGAGGTCAATCCTACCTGGTCTATATGATATTACAGCAATTTTCTGTATGCTTGTTTTATCCCTGCAGCCATGCTATGATGGCAAAAACCCAAACCCCTCTAATACCAGTCTCAAAAGCCTAGATGCAGAAGCCTCCATTCCTTGCCACACCTCTCGTCCCCCCAAACTAGACGAGACAACAACCCAGGGACACTAGAACAAAATTAAAAGGAGTGAAACTTAACACTGGCAGAATTATCCAGTTTCTTCACTGTCACATGTCACTGCTCTGTTAATTATTATAAGCAGGCTATTGTAAAACTGAAGAACATACAGGTCCAACTTCCAAAATTAGAAGTCTACCTATTGTATAGAGCTACAATAGACATTACTGCACCAAGCTTTAATCAAAGTTATGCTAAATGCATTCAGTTTAATCTGCTTAAGATCCCAATATTACCCAAATCAAACAGCAACTATGGAAAGCTTTTCTCCTTAGTAATGCTGGGTGGAAAAGGTGAGGAAAAAAAAGTATTCAGAACATAACAGATTCACTCTGATGAAATTCCTTCTACAGGTAAGAATATAAGACCCTTATCCTTGAAACAAAGATCAAGTTAGATTAAAAATGTTGTACTGAGGACAATCCCTCCCCACCTCTTCAGACAGATGACATGCTTCTCAAAAAAAAAAGAAAAAATATTAGCCTGACTTACTCCCTATATACACAATTGTTCTTGTGACAAGGTACAAACCCAAAACCCACACACCTCCAGCTCTGGACAGGCTCCTGATTAGTATTTCTTCATTCTTGCTGCATTAAAGGGACCACAAACTATGCCCTTAGGGCAGCACCCGACTTACAGTGAGGGTACATGAAAGGGCTAGAACAGCACAGGAAAGAGCAGAGGGACTATTAACCGAGCCCTCATTACAGCCTCACTGAGCTAATCAACTCATTACCCCAGCAGAAAACTGTCTGCTTTTTGCTAGGTTAGCTTTCTGCCAGCTTTATGTACTGAGTCAGCTTATGAAGTGGGTCTGCCAGAGTTAGTACAGGGTAAGCAGCAGATGCTGAGAGCCAGGGGAAGGGGGCACTGCCCTTCTGGAGGAAGAAAGCTACTATACTACCTCAGCTATATTGTACACTTTCATGTTTAGCTCTGTCTTCTGATGGATTAGTGTTAAATAGATAAATTCCCCAAGCAGACCTCCCTACACAGCTACAAGAACACTACAGCCAGCATAAGTGAACTGCAGGAAGACAAGACAAGAGAGCAGGTCTACATACTTTTAAACCCGAGCAGCCACTTGTGATGCTTTAAGGTCACTGTAGAATTGTCAAGCTTAACTTCCCTGTTCAAAATAGGGTTAACTGGTCCAGGGTTGCGATCCCAATTTTTGCCTTGTTCCTTCTTCTCAGGATCCTGAATGCCACCATCCCATGGTCACTGCAGCCAAGGTTGCCCCCAGTCTTCACGTCCTAACCAATTCTTCCTTGTTTGTAAGTGTGAAGTCCAGCATAATGCCCTCCTTCATCAGCTCCTTTATCATCTGTGTTAGCAAGTGGTCAGCAATGCATTCCAGAAAACTGGATTGCCTGTGCCCTGCTGTGTTGCTTCTTCTACCAGATACTGAGGTAGATGAACTCTCTCATGAGGACCAGGGCCTATAAATACGAGGCATCTTCCAGTTGTCTGAAGGCCTTATCTACTTCATCCTGCTCAGGTGGTCTGTAGCAAAGGCCTACTGTAGTGTCAACCCCTGTTGATCTGCCCTCTAATCTTAACCCATAAACTCTCAACAGGCTTATCACCTGACTGAAGGCAGAGCTCCATGCAGTTCAGCATAAAAGGCAACTCCCACTCCTGCTACCCCAGACTACCTTCCTAGGCAGTCCATATCCATCCATTGCAGCAATCCAGCTGTGCAAGATATCCCACATCAGACACCCCAATAAAACTACAGCCCTGCAACTGCATGCAGACCTCTAACTCCTCCTCCTCTTTGGTCCTCATGCTGTATGCATTGTGTAGAGGCACTTCAGAGAGGCATCCAGTCCTGCAGATTCCCCACAAAAAGCAAGAGCTTCCCCCATCATGTTGTCCTGTTCATACTTGCTTATTTGAGTGCATACATCTGGGATGGGCTGCCTTCAGCTCTGCTCTGTTGATTACAAGGTGTCTTTTGTCCACATCAGCCTACACCCTTTGTTTGCAAGTTCAACATTTCCTTACTCAATTGTGGGGTAGTCATTCCCATCTACTGCAATTTCTAGTTTAAGTCCCTTCTCACCAGGTTCCTCAGCCTGTTGGCAGAGACACTTTTGCCCTGACCTGGGTAGGTGGATGCTATCTCCTCCCAGTAGTCCTTGATCTACAAAGGGAATCCCATGGTCATAAAACCCAAATCTCTGCTATCAATATCAGCTGTGCAACTAACTAGTTGTCAACACATAGGATCTGTCTGTTCCTCTTCATGGTGAGGGGAAAGGGGTTGAAGATCACAGAGAAAAGCCACCTGGCTTCCTGTACCCTTGGCCTTTGTTCCAAAAGCCACAGTCATGCTTGATAAGCTCCAGGCACCCCCTTGCTTATCTATTAGTGCTCAAGTGGAAGAGCTGCAGGGTTAAGTAGTCTGAGGGTAAAACACATCTGGGCAGTTCCTCCATAATATCCCTGATCAGAGCTACCCAGAAGCAGCAAACCTCCCTAAGACACCAGGTCAAATTGAGGCCTCTTTTGCCTGCAGGAGTCAGTCTCCTCACTACTGTCACTGGGTGCTGGTTGATGCTTTGTTACATACAGAGCTTCTAGCCATGTGTCTTCTGAACTTATTTGGCAATTGCACATCTGTTCAAGGAACAGGAATCTTTCTCCTGTTGCCAGAAGCCATCAACTCCCCATCTTCACCACTGCGGGAGTATCCATTTCCCGATCTGATATACACAGACTGTTCAGGCCTCTCCTTCAATATACTTGGAGGTTTCAGGCTCTTGAACCCATATAGTCTTGCTTTTTTTTGTTATTTCTGATGCTGTGCAGCCTGCTGACCCCCTTCCACTGCTCCTTTGCTTGGTGACACACATTTTCCACTACAGCGCACCTTTTAGGGGCAGAGATATCACCTTCTTCTGGCCCAGCGGGAGCCCAGGCATCCCTGCAGCTCACAGTCTGGAGAGCTGCAGCCTCCCTCAGGAACTTGGCCCACATTGAGGCCTCTGATGTACCAGGTGTATTTGTGCCAGTGATAGGGATCATGCCCTGCAGTGCCTAACTCTTTCACCAAGCAGGTCAAGTTCAAGAGCCCGGCAGAAAAAAGCTGAAAAACAAAATGCAGTCTTGATTGTTTAGCTTTCTAAACAAGCCCAGGGAAGACTGCAGTCAAGACCAGAGCAATGCACATGAAAGGAGAGATGCATGGTCATGAATGGGATCAGAATCTACCCCTTTCAATAGCAAGCTGTTGACCACATCAGTTTTACTGAAACTCCATATACTCCTTAGTGCTGCAAAAACAGCTACTGCTGTTAACTCAGCCACTCGGAGATAAAAGATTCATCATCTGTGTACAACGTGTGATTTGAGACAAACCACATTGGAATTTGTGAAAGTTAATCCTGTTTATTGCACTTTGTTCATGAGACTAGAGGACAGAATACTAGATTAAGCGGAACACTGCTATAAACAAGTATGGCAATGTTACACTACAGTGAGATTTTAAAAGAAAGTTACCATTTCAGGATGTATGTTCTCCCAAGTACTAAATTCTGCTAGTGAAGGAATAAGAATTACTACATTAGCAGTTACAATAGCAACACAGTAAAAAAACCTTAAGCCTAGTTGTTTCTCTGTCCTAGTGCTGTTGAAGTCAGAGACAAGCTTATTTTAAGTATCACCCCCAAACTGTTACCATTAAAAGTCCTATTTAATTAATGGGAAGCAGAGTAATCAACTTCCTCTTGTATTGAGGGATTAATCTTCAGCAGTTATGAAAATTTATGTTCTTACAGTACAGACAACATTAGCAGGCACCTTTTTTCCCCCCCAAACAACCTTAATACCACTACACAATCTGCTTTTACGTAAACAAAGTTTGAAATGTATCTAAATTCATTCAAGTTCTCATAGGTTAATAAATCATTTGGAGAGTGTTTTTTAACTAGTCTTAAAAGGTAAGTAACTGGACTACTGTAGAGCCATAAATGTACATATCTGACACTCAGCCAAGCTTTCTGCAAAAGCCCCTCAGAGCACAAGTGGATCAAACACAAGAACAGCTCCTTGTCCCCACCCTTGTGCCAGCTCACTAACAGGACACAAGAAGATTAACCAGGCAAGTTTTTAACAGGTGAGGTGATTGATACTACCTAATCATTTGGTTAGCAAGCTGAGAACTGGTACAAGTTTAAAAGCAGGAGAATACTGCCAGAAGCATAAAGAGGATGGGATGAAACTGCCCCTTTCAGCAATAGCTTTTTAGATTAGCTCAGGCATCTCATTTAGGCTCCAACTTAATTGCGAAGAGCTAGCATGCACCCAATTTTTCCCACTCACCAAGCATTAGTGCTCATACTGATTCCAAGGTTCATACAAGTAACCAGCTCCTACTGATCTGCACTTGGTATAGCTGACTTTGGTGAAAGCCACAGTGTTTCAAAAACAGCAAACATCCAGCTATGATTGTGAGCTCTCACTGCTTCACCTGTTACTTGTATCTGCCTCGTTTAAGAGAGGTCTTCCCTTTTGAATCATGCCACCATTTCTGCACAGACAGAAGTGTATCTTGTCTCTCACCTTCTCCAAAAAGTAAACTAAATTAACAAGAAATCAACATGTTAAAGTGGACAATCAGATTTATGATACTTTAAACAGGACAGGATATAAAATGCTTGGACTGTCAGTAAGTATAACATTCTATAAGCCATCAGTATAGAGTGATCAGGGTTGAACTCACAACAAAGTATAGGAATTTAACCACAGAAGTCAAGGTGGGGAAGGTTAAGTGTATATCCTAGATGCATCATTTAAAGTGAAAGCTAACTGAAGAGCTACTAGTCAAGCACTTTTGCACAATGCAAGATTTTTTGTGGCACTGTTTGTCTGTTGTGTATTTCTTACTAGGAAGCTGAGCTTTTTTTGCTGTATCTACAATACCTTAAAAATACTTAGCAGCTAAAGATGCAGAAGTGTTACAATATACCTTAGTTATAGAAGATAATACAACCAAATAAAAAGCACACTTAAAGATGGTGTTGGAGAAAAGTAAATTTCTTCAGGACTAGCTCTTAGAAAGCTCTCTGGAATATTGTAGACTCATTCTCAAGGTAGTTCTTTAGCAAAACCACCACCCAGTTCAACACACCCAAATGGAATAAACTGTGAGGAAATAGGAAATGAGCTTTCTGGCAATAAAAAGGCACATTACTGCCAGATTCTTCCCTTTTCTTACTTTTCAACTCAAGTAATGCTAACTGCCAAGTCAAATGAAATCACTAACGTAGACAAGACAATCCTGGATATTTCTAGAGATTAATACTGAAATTCATTATATACAGGTATAATGTTTTCTACCACAGTCAGACGTAATTTTGGTCAGGATTATTTTCCTTGATCTTTGCCGTATTTTGTATCTTCCTTAACTCTACCAGTATACAATTTAAGCTGTCCTGCAATAGTCCCAGCGACAAAGTAGTTCCGCAACTATTTACAAAGCTAGTCGCTTTGATAGCTTGTACGGTCTTCCTTTCACTTTAGGTGTACAAGTAAAAGCTACAGCAAACTATCTGACTGTTTAGTCAAAGAGACTGAGAGGCATATCCATACAGTAGTTCTCTATCAAACTGCCTCCTGAGTTCTGCTAAAACAGGTATTGTTCAAGACTGGAAACTTAATCTGAATGTGCTGCTAGCGACCTGATACCATACAAGGACTGGTTGATCGTCTGGCAAGTGAAGCAATCCAGGGACAGCCAAAATTGGCCACAAGAACACCTGGTTCTACACATACCAGGGAGGAGAAATTACACAAAAGAAACAGGCTATTTAAAAAACAAAACCCACAACCCACTGAGTCCAGTACAGCAAGCAGATAAAGAACAAAACATTGCCAGCCCTGAGTTTGAGAATGGGATCAAGTCAGAGCAGAATTACCTACCTTACTAATTATTCATATTTATGTGAAAGTCATTAGTTAACTTTCTATAAAAAGATAATCAGGCAAGAACAGAGCATAGGTATTACCTTAAGTGCATTGGCTCTGGCTGTTTCATTCATATGTTAATACATGTGATGCAGTCATGCCAGGCATGGGGAAAGCAGAGAAGAGGAAGGCAAAGGAAAGAAATTAAATAATAACAAGGGCCCACAAAGGCTTTGTTAGCAAGTACTTGCCCTTACCAGTTTTAAAAAGTAGCAAGTCAGCTACTCTGAGTGGAGAGCAGAGTAACTGAAATACTACTTACACTGCAACAGACTGAAGAATTTTTGTACCAATCTCACCAAAAAGGGTGTTTCTACAAGAGGAAGAAAAGAATATTGAAAAATGTTACTTTTAATTACTCTTAAATCCACAAATCAAGAAAGGATAAACTTTTCTTATACTTCCTGAGAAAAAAGTTGGTATAAAAACAATTTTGATATTTAAAAACACCACATTACAAAGAAACTTGCCTGGTAGTTGAAGTAAATACTGGTATGGCTCTAGTATTCTTTTAGATGTTTCATCCATCCCATCCATTTCTTTATTTCATAAGAGGTAGTTCACTGTTAAAGAAAGCGTTATTAACACTATTTAGATCAAAAAATAGGGAAGTAAAAAACATGCATACAAATAATAAAAAGTCAGCTGACTTCAATATTAGGTGCAAATACTCCAATTTTGAACATGATACCTTCAGTTAATACTACCTTCACTACAGAAAGTTTCAGAGGTCATTTAGAAAAGAAACAAGCATATGTATTAAATAGTTTTCTTAAGTTATTAATGAATAGTTTAAACCAACTCACAGACTTTGTTTGCTCCGATTTTACATGTACTAGAGGACTTAGATGATAGAGAAGCATTTAAAACATTAGCATTCGCAACAACAAAGTTCCACTGTAAGTCTTTAGAGAAGACATTCAGCCCATACAAAACCTCACATGACTAATCTGATTAGACCTCCCTAAATGCTTTCCCCATACAGAAGTGGAGATGCCCAAGAGCAGAAAAGACTTAGGTTGCCGTGGTGTAAGGTATAAGTTGAATACTAGCTTCAGGCCTTCTGATAGAATCCTTCAGTCCGGTTTTAGAAGGCAGAACAGGAATATACCATTTTCTCACCTCTGTTTAAGCATACAGACATCTTTACACACTTTCCCATATACTACATACATCACAGACTCTCATGATAAATCTTTTAGGATTTTCTATTTATTATGTTTCAGTTCATGTACCTTTGGTCATCTATAGCTGCATTTTTTTCCGACTATTTTCTATAACGGATTTTTTTCTCCTTTCACCTCTAGTCTTCCTTACTGCACTGCAGATGCCGCAGCTCAAAACAATTCTTCTAATGTCATTTTAAGACAGGAACTGCAGCAGTAGCATAGTCTCGTGCTACTTCAGCATCATTTCTCAGCTACTTAGGTAGCATCCTGGAAAGGGTGTATTTTTTGCCCGTGGAGCAACTGAATAGGTGTACAAGTTATCCATAAAAATTACTATTTTAAAGCGATGTTTTTAAGTAAGGGCTGATGCATTTTTAATGTAGGTACATCAAGGGGATTGGTTAACATGAGTGGAATAAACTATGTTCCACACTTGCTCACAATAATCCAGCAATACTTTTGCAACAAAAACTCCAAAGATCAGCATTAAGATCACTGCTTCCTCGTAAGCTACCTAGACAAACCAGTATTCCTCAACATTCACAACCCTCACCTTTCAGTACAGCTCAATCAGTTCCTGCCTACTCCCATTCCCACCCTCCACACCCGTAAGTGCCTGTGGCAGTCCAAACCTGGGAACTGATCTACATTCATAACCCTTTTCCAAGCTCAGGTTTGGATCAATTCCTTTATTTGCTTCACTGCATACGTTAATCAAATGTATCAGCACTTCATGGGCAGGAAAGGCTATTTAAGCAAACACAGTTGCCAACAAAATGCTCGTAAGACTGCACCTTTTGGGAAAGCTTCACGTAGCTTCTTGGCAGTAATGCCACAATAAGCAGTACAGCCTTTCCATCCTATCCCACGGTGTGCCAGCACAACTAGCTGTCAGGCCACACAGTAATCTAAATCAGATTTGACACCCTCAGCTCCCTATTTTGTTTTCAGCTTGTTGGTGTAACTGAAGGGATAGGAACTAGTTTTAAGCCAGCACTGCCACCGAGAGTCAGCTGTCAAACTGTACCCTTACCTTTCAAGGATAAGTCTCAAGGGACTTCAGTGAGTAAGTGAAATCAAAAAGATTATCACAGTCCATCCCCAGATGTATTAAGCAGAAAGAAGCTGGTAGAGATGGATATAAGGAGACACTATCAACTTAACAACTCTCCTGTGACTAGTATTTGTCAAAAAGCCACACAGATGATTTAGAATTGAAAGTGCCTAGCTGTCCAACAGAGCTGGGAAGAGTTAGGATTGGAATTGTTTCTCTGTAGAAGCTTCTGCTTAAAAGTAAACATTAAACTTCTTCCCCTTCCCTCAGGGAATCAGAAGATTTCTTGCCTGTCTGTAGGACACTAAGACAATATTCAGAATCCCCAGCTAACTTGAAATTCACTAGTATTACACAGCAAACTAAATCTTTGCATCTTTTGGCACAAAACTAATACAAGTCCACCTGAAACACTGCTTATCAGCAGAAAATTAGTCAGGCACTTCTCCTACAAGTGCCAAGATTTTTATTTTTGTTTTTTTAAATAAAAGAGGCAAAAAAGCTCTAAGAGACAAAGAGTGCATGGTAACTTAGCTTAAATCACTATACTTAAACTTTTCTAGGCTGCTATGCTACTTTTAAATGAAGTGATAGGTAACCTCCACTAAAGAAAAGAGAAACAGTGATTATTCATCAGGTAGCTACATATCTAATACACCCACTGAAACAAGAATAGCAAGCAGAACATCCCCCAAACTTACACAAAGGGAAACTTGATAAAGAAATACATAAGTGAAGATGCTTATAAAGGCCCGTAAGCAAGAATACTATGATATGAGGCTTGTAATATTACTGCTGTTTGCACAAAGCTATAATATTTGACACAGTTGGGAGATGCTTGATGTTAAGGGTTTCCTCCCTAGGTGACTGACCAATTTACTATGGAAGTTACCCTGCTGCAGAAAGTCTTCCCAATGAAGACATTTAGAGACAAGACCTCAGTCAGCACCTCCTAGTAAAAAGTAAAATTGCAAGGAGTTAAACAATAAATGAACATGAATACAAAGCCTTTTGTTAGTGAAAGTGCACGAACTGATCACACATACACTTATTCAAAAGATTAAAGCAGTTAAGGCCATTTTGCCTTTTAAACCAGTTTCCTTTTAAACCAGTACACAGACTTGCTGCATGTCAATTCATGCGTGACTAAATTATTCTTCCAGTTATTTCTCAGTTTCCCCACATAAGCATATAGAGCAGGTGTTAAGGGCACAGGCCATGCAATCACAACAGAGAACTCACAGAACTGTCTCTTGAACTGCAACAAACCTCTCTAATGATCTCTTTGAAAACACACAAGACACTCAAATAAGACGATGACATGGGCTTCCATAAGTTACAACTACTCTCAAAGTACACTTGAAGCTGTGATCCATGTCTAGGAGCTTTCTAGAGAGGATGCAAGTAATATTAACTCTAGGTTACATACAGAAAAATCTTCACTTTGAAATTTTCTAAGGCACCTTTTTGTCCCCTCTCTTCCGTCCCATTCCACAGATTATTCTCCCCCTCCTCCAAATTAGGGGGATATGATTGCTGAAATAAATCCAGATTAAATATACAGATGGTATTTTAAAAAGCATCATCATCTCAGTGTCTCCAATCACAGTACAGTTACACAGAAGATAAAAGAGAACCACCAAAGGCACAGAGGGCTGTAATGCAAATGGAACCATCCAGAAAGTTCTTAAATACACTCCATCACAGAACTTAGTGCACCAAGACACTCGTTTCATTGTAATCAGTTAAAAAAAAAAGCCTCAAACAGGGGGATGTAGGAGGGAGAAGGTCTGTTTCAGAAGGAATACACAGAAACTATTGTGAATGTATATTGTTTCAAAGAGGCTATCAAAGCTCTTAATCCAAATGTAATTTGGACAGGATGCTTGTCACCCTAGTCCACATTCTCATTCTAATTAGCAGAGCCCTCTTTACAACCCCTCCTAGGCCGATGCCGAACAAAGCCTTACATTCAATTTAAGGGTAGGCAGCTTCCCACAGGTGGGAGAAGAGTCATTCACCTTCCCTGAAGGTGCAGCTAGGCAAACAAGAAACAGCTTTCCACAGCTGCAGTTTTAACACTAACACCAGAACAGCAAGAACATACTGTTGCTGGAGTTGTGCTCCGATTTTAATAGGATTTCCAGATATAATTGGGCACGAACGCCACAGACCAGACACCACCACCTGGGCTGTCAAAGTCCTGGCTCGATGCTGTGACAGTGCAGAGACAGGCAGGGATTTTAAGCTGCAGACTGGCCGGAGGACAGAAAACGAGTCGGGAGAAACCGCGACTACTTCTGAATCGCTTCTCAGACTAGAATTCACATTTCACAAAGAACATGAAGCTGTTACCCTGCTTGCAGATGCCTAACCCCCGCCCAAAACATCACAGTCAAGCCAAAGCAACGGGGTTCATTTTTCGGAGTTCAACGTGAGAGATGTAAACGCGACAAAGGCGGCAGAGCCTCTCTAGCTGCTTCCACAACACAAAGGCGAGCAGCCCGGCCTCACCAGCGCCATTTTAGATAGAGCGAGACCGAGAGCCGAGGACTCCTCGCTCCCCCTACCCGCCGTCCACCCCCATTTTCTGATCTGCGCTGTCGGCAGCCGGGCTCAGCCGCCGGGGAGGGAAGCGCCACCCGCCGCCAGCCCGGCGCAGCCCCGGCCCCCGAGCGCTCAGTCAGCCCGCCCCGCCGACAGCACCGCTGCTCACCGGCGCCGCCCAGCACCAACGGCGGCCGCCGGCTCCGGCCCCGCTTCCCCTCAGCCCCTTCCCGGCCCCCTCCCGGGCGGCCCGCCAGCCCGTCTTGGGCGGGGCGGGGCAGCCGCGGGACCCGCTCCCCCCGCAGCCGAGCTCGCCCTCGCCGCCCGACCCCACGCAGAGGGGAAGGGCCGGCTCCCCTAGGGTGCGCGCCCCGCTCCCCCGCGGGACCCCGCGCCGGCAGCACCTCCCACCAGCAACGGCCAGCTAACGGGCAGGCGGCGCAGAGCAGCCCCGCGCCCCCGGCCTCACCCCAGGCAGCCGCCGCTCACCTCGCCTCGCCGCCAGCCGGAGCCGCGCCCCGCTCCCCAGAGCAGCCTCCGCTCCCAGAGTGGCGGCGGCAACAGCGGCGGCAGTGCTCGACAGGAGAAGCACCGCCCCCTTCCGCTCTGCCGTGCGCCACCTTCCCCTCTTGGGGGAAAATGCGCCACCAGCGCCCCACGGCGCAGGCGCCTGCCCCGCCCCCTCGGCTCATTAGCATTCGGCGAGGGCCCCGGCCCCCGGCGGCGGCCGCGCGCGGTGCACCCTGGGAAGTGTAGTCCGCCCCCCGCGCCGAACCGCTTCTCGAGGCGGGACGAGCGGCGAGCGAGAACAGCGTCACCCATGAGCACCCTCGGCGCCGAGCCTCAGTTTCCATAGAAGTGGAGAAGAATGATGTCAGTATTTCAGATGCGGCGGCCAATGGGGCTGAGGGAAGGGCGGGCTCTGCAGGCCGGGGCCCAATGGAGGAGGCGGGGAGAGGGGCGTGCCCTGGCCCGTCCGTCAGTCAGTCAGTCAGTCGGTGTGGGAGGGGGAGGGGGACCGAGAGGCTCCGAGCCGAGCAGTCGCCGCCGCCGTCGCCACCGCCGGGGCCGCGCAGGACGGATCGGCCCCGCCGCACGCCGCGCGGAGCCGCCGCGAGCAGAGCCGTTGCCGGAGCGTTGAG